>MU217889.1:0-36113 GCA_018584345.1 Thuja plicata | reverse complement strand
GCAACCTCTTGTAGAATATGACTGGTAACTGGAATATATTATATGCCCTAGATAAACAAAACTCTGTACTAAACATACTTTGATGAAAACCAGGTCTCTGGCCCGATGCATCGAGAGGTGGCCAACTATTGCCAGTACATTCATTTCCCTTGTTTTACTGGGATGTGGAAATCTAGTTTCTATCAATAACTTGTATAGGTCTTTGAAATAAGGTAGTGATGGGTATGGATGAAATAGTCGTCATTCATTTATGCACAATGGCTAGAAGTCATAGATTACATTTAGGACTGTTTTCTTTTGCAGAGTTTCCAAAAAATAATTCCTGGGCTGCTCCAGATGTAGATTGTAGACAGTTGTGTTTATGAATATAACTTGTCAGTTGTAAGCGGACATAAAACTTAATCAAACCAATCAACAATCAATAATACAGATTGCTATTGTTTCTGGATTAGATTGGTGAGAATTTTTTACCATCAATGTTTTGGATTACACTCCATGATTCGTCATCAGGATGATAGTGTTACAGAAGATAAAAATAGATTAGTAGAGGTGGCAGAGAGATTGAGGTAAGAAGGATGACAAAAGAAAGCCCCATAAATAAAAGATTAATGTTAATTTTTTTTATTTTTATTTTTTTAAAAAAAATTTAAAATTAACTATTGGTCAAAATTTCGACCAACTCTAGAACCAATTTCCACCAACGATTGGTTGAAATTTTGACCAATACAATAACAAAATGATGAGAATGCCATGCTTTTGACCAATCCAATGGTCGAAATTTTGACCATTGGTTTGGTGGAAAGAATGGCATTCTCCACAATTTTTTTAGTGCATTGGTCAAAATTTTGACCAATTGTTGGTGGGAGTATTGGTCAAAATTTTGACCAATGCACTAAAAAATGACAGCAATTTTAAGCCTGGGCTATAGTCAAAATTTTGACTTTTTTTGGTCAAAATTTTAACGAATTATAAATACGTCAAAAATTTGACAAAAAAAGACGGACGAAAGTTTTGGTCGTAAATTTGACCAATTACTGTCAAAATTTCGACCAAGTTTCGTCGAAATTTGAGGTCAAATCTACTAGTGCCATGTCTACAGTAATTTTTGCAATCTCTTCATTTGAAGGTCTTCTTACTACAAAAGGCTCCTTAACCCTTGTGACATTACACCTTATGTCATCAATTTCTTCTTCCTCATGAGATGAAATCTAATCTTGGCTTTCATTATCATCGTCATATTCTTCTTCACTCCTCAAATGTGCACAATTCATTGCACAACCACTGTCATTATACAATTTATCCTCCTTTACCATGTTTTGTTATGTCTCATTTGCAGATATATTTAGGGTAACTCCACAATAATTGTGATTATGGGGAGATTGACATGTCGTGCACCAAGATACATCATCTGACATATTTACAGATTTTCATTTATAGAGGGTCAGGGGTCCTATCATCAGGCTTGTCTTTTCTTTTTTGAAGGATAGGCTTCCCATATTTCCACTGAGTAGTATATGGATAATTCTGCATTCGTGGCTACCTATTGAAGTTATTTATGAATGGTCTATCATTCTAGATCCCTAACATTATTGTTTTCTTCAGGCTTCAAATTATTGATGACATTTAGAATCTTCTTCATATTGACCTCATCTTTAGACTTACAAAAAAAGATCTATCTAATTCCTTCCTAGCAGACTTCCAATCCTCTCTTCTACCCAACTTCCTTGACACCCTCCTATTAGTCTCAATATTCACTGTTGTCTTATAGGAATCTCTCAGATTTATAGGATTCTTGTCTATTAGAATGTACCCCATTTTGGAATCAAAGGCATTGTAGGTGCACTTTGAGTACACCATTTAAAAAAAAAAATTAAGTCATCACCAATGAAGGATCCCCCTAATGTGTTTTTGGAATTTTTCCCTTAACAATGCTTCTATGAATTTTCCATGTTCAAGGTTGTCCAAAATGCAAAGAAGCTCTTTTCCAATTTTCCGCAATGGAGAAGTGAGATGGTCATTTTCGACTGGGAGAAGCTCCTTTACAATTTTCCACAATGGAGAAGTGAGATGGTCATTTTTCGCTGGGAGAAGCTCTTTTCCAATTTTCTGCAATGGAGAAGTGAGATGGTCATTTTCCGCCGGGAGAAGGTCTTTACAAATTTTTTGCAATGGAGAAGTGAGATGGTCATTTTCCACCAAGAGAATCTCTTTTCCAATTTTCCACAATGGAGAAGTGAGATGGTCATTTACCGTCAGGAGAAGCTCTTTTCCAACTTTTTGCAATGGAGAAGTGAGATGGTAAGAAATGCATAGCGGAAAATCCATTTTTCACTACGCTCTTCGCAGTATAGATTGCTGAAAAACTCAGTCTCAATGCGGGGGCTCTATCTTCCAAACTAACCGTTGGATCTTGCTAAGATTCAAGCATGTTGGTGTTAGAGTAATTGCGGCCATCCTCACTAGAGTGATTGAAGAGTTTATATCCTATTCAATAGTTATTCATCTATGTGTAAGAGTTTGTCCAGAATAGAAAGAATATCAAATTGAATTATGTTTTGAAGGAATTGGTATTATGTGTCTAAAGAAAAAAAGTTAAAGATGCAGAAATTCATTAGTATCATTGGAGTATATGAAGATTCATAGAATTTGACACAAGTCATGGGGATAATTAAACTCGTTAAATAACTATGCCCATTCATTAAAAATTATCATGGGTAATGAGTTGCATAAATTTTGGAAGATCAAGAGATATGAATAATTTTAGGAGAAGCCAAAAAGTATTAAAGAACAAATTTGATTGGAAATAAAATAAAGATTTTAATACTTTATTCCTTCATGTTCAAATAGAAAACAAGGAAAGAATCAGTTATGAAAACTGAAAAGTCATCGGGAGAAGCGGAACGGTTTCTAGAGAATGTTATTTATTGTAAATCCTTTTTCGAAAGAGGGGTTCTTCTTTTCTGCCAGAGACGGAGTGCTATTGTGGAGAGGACAAAATTTATTCTTATATTTTCATTGTAATTGCATTTGGAGATTAAATGTTTGGATTTTTGGAATGTATTTAGCAGACAAGTTGTGGACTTATAATGGTCTGAGTATTGTTATTTATGTTTATAATAAAAGGGATTTTTACATCAAATCTGAGAGTTTGAGTATTAATTTCTTTTATTGTATTCAATCTGAGAATTTTTACATTCGTATTGTAAACATCATCTTTCATCTTGGAGTTAAATGGGGAATAGGTTGTCAATCTAAGTATTTCATCCATTCACTTTGCAAGAGTCAGAATGTTTGATCTTCTTTTAATTTCAATTTCATTGCATTTGCATTTACAAAATTCATACTGCATTACCAGTATCAAGAAGTCATAGGAAGTGTGGATTCTTGGACTTGACTAGGTTTAGGAACTAAATTTACTGCCTAAGTTAGTTCTGTCTAGGGATGGCTTGGTTTTCCTCTTCCAATCTTAGGTTAAGAATGTACCTAGTTAGTTTAGGAATAAATCAAATTCATTGAATATCATTCATAAAGGAGCTATACCTTTCAATTCAGAGGAAATCTATCGACTTGATGATATATTATCCAACTGCTGGTAGATGATTGTCTCTTACAAATTTGGGTATTTGGGAGTTTATTGAAAAAGAAAAATCTGTTTACCAACAAATTTTTGGCGACTCTGCTGGGGAGGTGGAAAATAAGATTAGTGCATAATTTGTTTCCTCAGTTCTTATTATTATCTCTATTGCAAGAGATTGGCGACTCTATTTTAATTCTCATAGTTTTTGGTTGAAGAGTCCAGTGCTTTCATTTTCAGATCTATTATTATCTCTACTTGCAGGAGATTGGCAACTCTGACTTAAAACACCATGCCTATTAAAGTTGTGAAAGGGAAGAGGTTGGATCCTTCCTTTATAGAACTTCATCAAACTTGTGATCCAGTATTGTGTGATTTGTTTGATGCTTTTAGAGAAAGCATCACTCAAGGAAGAAAAATGAATTTGAGCATTGAAGAAGACCATGCACCAATTCTATTATGGAGAAGTGTTTGTGCCAAGTATCACAAGATGAAAGAGCTAGAAGTGAAAATGAAGTTGTTGCAGCATTGTGAAAAAAGGGTGTTGATTTTAAGTAAATAATTGAAGGTGGATGATGATGAAGTTTCAGAAGTTCCACATGACCTTGTTTCTTATAATTTTTCAGTTCTGAATGAACATGACATTCAGCCAAGGAAACAAATCAGAAAATTACCTACTAGTGAAGAAATAGATGCTGAAAGTGATCCAAATCTGCAATTCCTTTGGATTGCCTTTAAAGAGAGTATTGCTGAAGATGAAAAGAAGGGATTGAGTTTCTCTGAAGATCATCAATCTGCCCTGTTGCTAAACTGTGTGATCCAAAGGTTTTTCAATGTCCAAGATCAAAAGAAAGGGAAATTTGTTCCAGCAAATATACCTAAAGAGAACCTAGTAAATGAAGAACCAATATCAGTTAATTGCTTGGTTCTTGGAGAGCAAGAAGTACCCCAGCTTCGAGAAGAAAATATTTCAATGAGAAAGGAGATTCATGAAAGCAGAAAGGAAATGGTAAGCAAAGTAGGAAAGGAAGATTTGATGTTGAGAGTTTCAGATTTGATGAAAATAATGATCATCTTTTGCATAAAGATCCTTTTGAAAATCATTCTACGATTGATATGCTCCCAGAATATGAGAAGTTTAACTTTGTAGAAGATAATGCTAAAAGTGATTTTCAATCTGCACAAATTGATGATAATCATATGTTAGGATCTTTTTGTTTTGAAGATAATGCAACATTGGGTTCTCTTGCTGAAATATGTATTGAAGAAAAAGCTGAAACATATTTTGGCAATCATTCTATTAAGTCTGAAAATATGGTTGAAGAAATGAGTGTAAGAACAAAGTTTGAGTAGGGTTTCCCTTTGATTGATGAAGAGCTACAACATCATGAAGAAGATAAAGAGCTGGATTACATTTTTCTTTGTCATGAAATGGAAGTTAAACAATTTTTGGTTTCGGAAAAATGTAAGTCTTCTTCTACAACTTATTCAAGAATTGAGATTTTAAATTTGGATGAAATTTTTTTAGAATTGATAGCCACAAAGAACGATGAAGTTAGTTCCTTTTGGATTGATCCCATGTGCGAAGAAGATTTATGTTAATTCAGTTCTAGTTTTGATTCTGAATTTACTATAAAGGATGATTGTGATAAATGTGAGTATGATGCAATATCTTTTTCAGAATCATTTGAATATTCTGATTTTATCAATCTTGATTTGGATGCTGAAATCTCTATTAAAAGTGATATTGTCGAAGGAGGTGAACGTGAATATGTTTCAGTATCATTTTCAAAATCTTTTGAGTATTTTTCTTCTTTACAAAGAATGTTCAAATGTATGAGAAGTGATATTCAAGAAAGTGCAGAAGAATCAGATATTTATGATGAAATGTGGCTATTTGGGAAAGACATTTGGGGCACTAATTTGCAGCATGTTTCTACATTTGCTTTCAAGAAAGAAGGGGTCATTAAGGAGCAATGGTTTTGGTTCAGCTTATTGGAGCACAATTTTCTTTTCCAGAAAGGATCATTCTTCTCCCTTTTGGTTAATGGTCATATATGAGTCTCATATTTCTCTCTCTGCTTCTGGTGAGGTTTCCTCACCCGTGTTTGTAAATAAGTTTGCTTTTGCAATTTTGGTGTGCTTAGCTTAGCCTTTCCCGATTGTGTTTTTTCAGTTATTTTTAGTTTTGGTTTTTGGCCTTTCCCCCTTCTGCCCTCCTGGCAAGTAGCTCTTTGTTTGTCCTCTTTTTTCCTATACTCTATAGCCCAATAGATAAGACACTTGTCTTTTTCCAGAGATGCTAGATTCTTTATGTACTTTGCAGCACATAATCCCCATTCAGAGACAACTATACGTGCACTTTCAGTACACCACTTTTAAAAATTTTAAAGTCATCACCCATGAAGGATCCCACTAATGTGTTCTTGGGATTTTTCCCTTAACAATGCTTCTATGAAGTTTTCATGTTCAAGGTTGTCCAAAATACAAAGAAGCTCTTTTCCAATTTTTCACAATGGAGAAGTGAGATGATCATTTTCTGCCAGGAGAAGCTCTTTTCCAATTTTCCACAATGGAGAAGTGAGATGGTCATCTTCCACTGGGAGAAGCTCTTTTCCAATTTTCCATAATGGAGAAGTGAGATGGTTATTTTCCATTGGGAGAAGCTCTTTTCTAATTTTCCGCAATGGAGAAGTGAGATGGTCATTTTCTGCCAGGAGAAGCTCCTTTCCAATTTCCTGCAATGGAGAACTGAGATGGTCATTTACTGCCAGAAGAATCTCTTTTCCAATTTTCCATAATGGAGAAACGATATGGTAAGAAATGCGTAGCCAAAAATCCATTTTCTGCTACGCTCTTCGCAGTACAGATTGCTGAAAAACTCAGTCTTAGTGCAGGGGCTCTATCTTCCAAAATAACTGTTGGATCTTACTAAGATTCAAGTATGTTGGTGTTCGACTAATTGAAGCCATCCTCCCCAGATTGATTGATGAGTTTTTTTTCAGTTCAAAAGTTATCATGTCTGTGTAAGAGTCTATCCAGAATAGCAAGAATATCAAATTGAATTATGTTTTGAAGGAACAGGTATTGTGTGTCTAAAGAAATAAATTTAAAGATGTAGAAATTCATTACTATCATTGGAGTATATGAAGATTCAGATAATTTGACACATAGTCATGGGGATAATGATACTCGTCAAATAATTATACCCATTCATTAAAAAATATCGCAGGTAATGAGTTGCAAAAATTTTGGAAGATCAAGAGATATGAATAATTTTATGAGAAGCCGGAAAGTCTTAAAGGAGGAAGTTGATTGGAAATAAAATAAATATTTTAATACTTTATTCCTTCACATTCAAATAGAAAATGAGGAAAGAATTAGTTATGAAATCTGAAAAGTCACTGGGAGGAGCGGAATGGTTGCTAGAGAATGTTATTTACTGTAAATCCTTTTTTGAAAGAGGGGTTCTTCTTTTCTACCAGAGATGGAGTGCTATTGTGGAGAGGAGAGAATTTATTCTTACATTTTCATTGTAATTGCATTTAGAGATTAAATGTTTGGATTTCTGGAATATATTTAGCAGACAAGTTGTGGACTTATAATTGTCTGAGTATTGTTATTTATGTTTATAATAAAAGAGAGTTTTACATCAAATCTAAGAGTTTGAGTATTAATTTCTTCGATTGTATTCAATTTGAGAATTGTTACATTCATATTGAAAACATTATCTTGCATCTTGGAGTTAAATGGGGAATAGGTTGTGAATATGAGTATTTCATCCATTCACTTTGTAGGAGTCAGAATGTTTGATCTTCTTTTCATTTCAGTTTCATCGCATTTGCATTTACAACATTTATACGGCATTACCAGTATCAAGAAGTCATAGGAAGTGTGGATTCTTGGCATTGGCTAGGTTTAGGAACTAAATTTACTACCTGTGTTAGTTCTATCTAGGGCTGGCTTGGTTTTCCTCTTCCGTTCTCATATTAAGAACGTACCCAATTAGTTTAGGAATAAATCAAATTCATTAAATATCATTCATAAGGGAGTTGTACCTTTCAATTAAGAGGAAATCTATTGAATTAATGATAGATTATTCAACTACTGGTAGATGATTGTCTCTTAAAAATTTGGGCATTTGGGAGTTTATTGAAAAAGAACAATCTGTTTGCCAACAGGCATTTATATAAGTGGCAAGGACAGATCTTATCATCAAGCCTAATAACTTGGAAATGTTTATGTATGGCTCTCTAAAATCTTGTATTGAATTTAGAAAAGTCATCATTCTGATTCTCTTTTATGTTATTGAATTCATTCAACAAAAATCCCCCTTTTTCCTTCTCACCATATTGTTCTTTAAAACAACCCTTTAATTCTTCCATAGACCCAAGAGACCCATAAGGAAACCCTTTAAACCAATCCCTAGCATCCTCAACTAAAGACTAAATAAAGAGCTTCATAAATACATCCTCATGCACAATCTCATAGTCATCCATCATATCAATAAACATTTTTAGTTGCTCCTTACATGTAATAGCATTATTTCCAGCAAACTTGGGTAGTTTATCTCTAATTTCATTCGAGACTGCATTAGGATAACTAGGACTATCAAGGAAAGAAAATTATTTGTACCTTTTTGGATGGGGTATTCTCCAAGTTGAAAGGGGTGTCAATTTGAGAAGTAGATTCCCTGACATTTGATATTGTAGCTACCTCAGCACCCGCAAGAGAAGGCCTAGAAGTTTTCCTGAGAAAATCCACCTTCTTTTTCATTTCTAGAGAAATAGCCTCCAAATCTGCCTTTTCAAGCTCCTTAGCTATGATTTTTTTCTCCAATCTATCCCTTTCAAGATTAGTTTCCAATTTTGACATTCAATGTAAGGGAACCTTAGGATTCACATGTTCATTTATTTGAACTTTTGTCAACTTTTGCTTCCCTTTGTTCTTAGGATCTTGAATAGAAATAACTTGTTGGAGGACAAGTTCATCTTCAACTTGTTTAGGTTCTTCAAAATAGTTCATTGCCTCCAAGTTTAGCAATTTCCTCTTCTTTTGGTCAAGCATGATCTAATTTTGTCTTACATTATTTTATTTATCCATATTTCTTTATTGTCTGATAGCATTTTTTTCTTGTATTCTCCTATATATTTTAGAAATTCCTTAAGCAATGATTTCAGAATCTCAGAGATTAGTATCAGACTCAAAAACCTCTTTTTCACTAGGAGAATGATATTCTTCATATGCACCAAATCCCAAATCTACAGCCTCTTCATATTCTGATACATTATCTTCATGACTATGTTGGATTGGCTTTTCTTGTCTAATGTTCTCCTCTTGTCTCTTTTTTAAGGGGACATTCCTATTCTTCCTTCCTTTCCTTGGATGATTAGCCTTAGAATTAGTTGGAAACTCACCTTCTAATCTATCTTTAGGATGTATTTTCACCCAATCTCTATTATTTCTTTAACTCATGTTGAGAAAGTGTGCATAAAATGAAATATGTTATTCAGCACTGCTATAGAGAAAACTCAGAGTCGTCACCCAACAAGTTGGTAAAATAAAACACTAACCAAGATGCATATGGAAAATAAGGAAAATCATAGGACAAGGATAGAAACAAGATAACTCTATGCTTCCAATGGTCAACCTATTGGTCACTTACAACAATATACTGCTCACTCCCCAGCAAATTCACCATTTTGTTGGTGTTTGAAAATGTTTATGCTTTGAGAAGAAACCAATATACCATGGGACTAATATTAGGAAAGGTTAGTTCGAAGTGTGAGAGCTCTGCAAGGTAACTAAACCAACTATAGGGACAAGATTTCCCTATACAATTCTGGCTCTACAAAACCAAGGAAGGTATACCTAATCTAGACAAAACTCAACACTTTACAATACCTTATACTTCTGGATTTAAAAAACACATGATAGCAAGAAAGTAATAAATGATAACCAAGCATTCATTGACTCTCCATTACTATGTAGGACATACAACCAATAACAACAAATAATAGGGAACTTAGATATGGTTTTGATATAAATTTATAGAATATAGCCAAACTAGATCAGACATATATCAACAAATAGATATACTAGTTCTTGGTCAATTCCTTATTCATTGGGCATGCCATCAATGCAAATATTGGAAAAAGAGACATATGTATTGGAAAAGACTCATAGCCATAAATACAAATACCTCATATCACACACTTCTTATAAAATTCATCTGTAGATACAACTAATGAATTTATGTTATATCTAAAGCACATTCAATTTGATCCTAGATAAAAACTAAGGAATAGAACTTACACATAGAGAAGTTTTATGTGATGAACCATAAGATCAAAAAATCATTAGGTGAACACCAAGGAGAGACTTGAAACTAAGAAATAATTATATTAAGTATCATGAGTCAAATTTCTGAATCAATATGACTGAAATGAATACCATTCAAAAATATTCAAAAGATTAAAAGAACTTTCTATCTATCTTCAATACATTCTAACATGAATCTATTATATCCCTGGAACTAAAACTCTTTAGCCAACACTTAGGGTAAAAAATTATGGAACCCTTCAAACTGAGAAAAAATAGACTTATAGGAGAAGGAAAACCCTAAGAGAGGACTACCTGACAGCAGTCCTTCTCAGCAAATAATACAATCCTTCTTCTCTAGTTGATCTTTCTCTAAAATATCATGAAAAGATTTAATCTGAGGCATCACCCATCAAGAAAAAAGAAATGATCAATCAAATAAATGTATAAGAATCACAGCATGGGAAGAGAAACCCCAAAATAGAAAGTAGATTAGGAACCATACAAATCCATCATACAATAATAAAAGCTATCAGGACCATAGAAAACATTCCCAGCCAGTCAAATGACACCATGAAAGTTGATCCAAGGATAAGAAAGACATCAAGCGACCCATAGACAAGTCTGCAACATGCAAGCATGCATGGAAACCCAGATAAATAATTTTAAAATTTTAAAATTAGTTACAACCAATACCTCTAGCGCGGGATCCTCATCAACAACTCAGATAGAAATGTTTTCCCAGTTTAAAACATATCTGTAGATCTTCTTTATGTTATTAGAGAACAAGCTTAGATGCTGCCAGGTGTCACAAAGATGAAATGCCTTGAAGGCTAATCTCTTTGAATATTTTCTTTGAGGCTTTGTGCCAACCGTCAGATTAAAGTTAACTTAGGTCTCCTTTACCTTCTTTAATTTTGGCTGGGTCCCATGATTTATCCACGTGTCACATAGGCGCAATGCCTTGATGAATAAATAACTTCATCTTCATGATCAAAAGAAAACTTTTGCCATTAGATCTAACTTACATCTGAAAATGTGACCTCAAATTTCCTTTATCCCCGAGCAAGTCAATTCCCCTTATCTCTAAATCACTGAATGGAACTTTACCTGACTTGGTCTGACCATGATTAAATCTAGAGATTCGAAGATAAAAGAAACTCCAAGTCACTGAATAAAACCTTTAGCTCAAATCACATATGGAGATTTAGCACATGCCACAAGATTAGAAAGACATCACTAATCCTTTTTAGATCTCGAAATAAAAACTCTAGCCTTGACTTCATCTAGTGATTCAACACCAACTGCACATCTCTGAGAAGATCGACGATCTTCGCTAAGTCTCTAAACCAAAAAATTAACCCTGATTCTATTTGGAGATTCAGTGACAAGGAAAAATGAAAACCCCTTCTTGACTCTTGTTAGATCATAAGATTTAGAGATAAAGGTATCTTTGAATCTCCTAATGCTTTACTTTACCAGGATTAATCACCAGATCTAGCGCAAACCCTCTGATCAAAATAGCATCCAAGGCCATGACTTAATCTCACAATCATAAGAGAATATTCGATTTGGTTTAGAGATTAAGAGATAAGAGACCCGCCATGTTTCTAGATCACTTGAGAATATTTGGCCCAATAGGACTCGTGGCAAACTGGCACTTTGCCTTGAAGGTTAAAGTTATTGTATCTCTGGCTTGAGTCATAACGTTGATCATTCGATTGAAAACAACTTGTTCGGTAGATAAAAATAACAAGACATGTTGAGACTTAGGAAGATAGGAAATATTAAATCTCACCCCACTAGGAAACATGACTTACAGAAATAAAGATGACCCCACCAAGAAACGACATAAAAACACAAAACTTCTTAAGACTTTAATTTACAAAAAGTTACTTCAAAATAGAATTTTTCATGAGAATTTAGAGTTTTTTATAGATTTCAAGGGTTTCTAGGTCTTAAGGACATATATTACATTAGAACCAATCCTAGAAAAGGTTTGCCAATGCCATGAGGATACCATCTAAAACAATTTTTTTACAGTCCTTACATATTGCAGTGAGAAGATTGTGGGTGTCATCCCTACCATGGTTTTTCCCTCTAACCAAGGGTTTCCATGATAAAACAAATCTGATTATTGTTAGTGTGAATGTGTTTTTACTTCATGCATTGTAGTTTTACTTTAAAGTTACACTTTTGATTTAAGAAAAAATGGGTTTTAATGGGATCCCAAAACCCCTTACAACAATGAACTAAAGATATTCAGATAAAAGTATAGGAGAAACAAGAAAATAAGATAACTTCTAGAACACTCAAATTCAACATAAATATCTAGCAACCAATCACCAAAAACCAACAAACTACACACTAAAAACTAACGAGAAACACTAAAAAAAAAGAGTACAAATCTAAGCTAGCTCCTTTAGAGCTTGAGCGACCAGATTTTCAATAATGGTGACTTCATCACCCGTGTCCTTCGAGGAATTTGAAGAAGAGTCTAGCACCTGGATTTTCTTCTTCATTGTGGAATGAGGGAATCTTCCAAGACCCTATTGTCACCGCCAACATTCTTCTCCTCCTCCCCCACGCTCATAGTTTCTTTACTCTCCAAATGTTTTGACACCCTCTTGATGTCTTGCACATTTTTTTCCATTTTATTATTACTCTCCTTGAGAATGTCAGTGAGCTTGTCCTAATGGGTTTTGAGTCTATCTAGGATTGCTACAAGTTTAACTTCCATATTTTTCCTCTCTTTTCCCTCATTATCAAGATACTCAAAAAGTTTGACAAATTTAACATTTAGGTTGTGAATCTCATTGTAAACTCAAGTACCGATTTCCAGGGTACAGTCAACCTTATTTTTGGATTTTCCTAGAAATTCTAGCTGAGCATACGAATTCATTCTAGGGGGACCATGGCTATCAGGAGAAGAAACACCATTTTATCCATCTTCCATCTTATTGTGTTCTAAGAAGACTAGAATAGGGTGGTCCACGGCTTGGGCAGAGCTCAAGTTCTCCATGTATTCTTTCAATTTCTCTTTCCTTTCTCCAAGCTCCTTATAAAATTTCACCCTTGCATTCTTCCCTCTTCTCTCCATGTTTACCCTTTCCTTTTTACCCTTCCCCTTCTACTAGTCTTATATATCCTTCTATTTTCTTTCTAATGTCCCTGTATTTTATAACCAGAAGAAGACTCCTGATTATTCTTCCCAAGCCTCCTGAGAGACTCCATCTCTTCCTCTCTCTCTCTCCATCCCTTTGGTATCTTCCTACATTGTGTCATCTAGCCTAGGTGTAATATTGGTAGACACAGTATTATTGTTGTCTTATGTTTCCATCCCTTTGTGGAGATCAAATTTTAATTGCAATTTTTTCATTGATATCTTTTTTTATTTATTATCCCAGGGTTTGTTCTTCATCGGTTGTCTCATCCCCTTCCTCTTATTTTTTTCCCTCTTAATTTCCATAAAAGAGGATTTAGGGTTTGTCACCTTACAGTAGTCAAATATGAGTAGAATAACACCTTTGTGCGAGATTTCCTTGCTCAAATTCTTCCAATTCTCCTCCACGATGTGCTTTAGATAATTTAACAGGAAAAAAGGGAAGGACACCTTACCTTTATGACGAAATTGGTTAACCAGCATGAAGTGGTAAATGTTCACACGGTTATACCTATCATCTAGAGTAAAATACTCCATTATGAAAACAAGAAATTTCTTCCATATGGGTTTAATTTGTTCAATTTTGAAGAGATCATCCTCTTTCATTATATTTTCCTCTTCTTTTAGGGGTTTTAGGATATTTTCTAACAACGGTGTCAGATGGTTTTCTTTATTTATAAGTATCGAATCCCTCCTTCGGAAGACCAGTAATATCAAAAATAAAATCAAAATTTAAATCAATTTTAACCCCATAGAAATTAATAGATTCCCCATTTCATTCTTTAAATAATTCCTCTATTACCTCTTTGATGTATCTGTGAAGGTGCGCTAGATAGGTCATGACCTTCCCCTTCTCGAGCTACCTCCAAACCTCATCTTTCTTCTTCCACTTTTCACGTGAGCTTGACTCTTGATGTTTTGGGTCTCCTCCCATGGATTTAGTATCCTATTTCCTTATTTTCCTTCTTTACAACATGCACAAAATGAATAAGGAAGAAATCTAGGATAGTTAAAGGAAATACCTAGAAAGTAAGAAAGGAAAGAGAAATTAATATTTCTGGGTACTTGCCCCCATAATGAAATGTCTTTTTCCCTATGTTGAATTGATTTATTTTTAATCCCATAATTATTGGTTATGTTATCGACATGACACCTAGTCACAGCCCAATTCATAATTTCATGGAGAGTATCATCCTTCTCACTACCTCCTTTCCACCTCATGATTTCATCACACATCATAGCTAAGTTGGCTTTGTGATTGGCCACTTTTTTCTTTTCATGGTACACATGAGAAATATGTACCTGTCTAAGAGTTTGTAATAAAATATCAGCTTCTTTTATGATAGAATCAATGGTCTAGGATGATTTTGATTTTCCAAAGGGACATCTAATGATGTTATTTGAGTCTCCTTTGAGCCATAAATTTTGACAATTATTTTTTCTTTCTATAATTATGGCATGTAGAGCCCCCATAGATTTTCCCACATGGCTAGATTGTATTCCCAACAAGATAGCCGAAACATCCACATAGTTACCATTGGAATCTCTTAGAAGAACCCTATAGGAAGATTGCCTCTGATTTCCTTTAGCCACCCCATCAAAATTGTCTTTATTCCATCCCTTAGGAGGAGCAGACTAGATAAGACCCTCATTGAAATTATTTTTCTTTTTCTTACAGTCCAGGCCATAGAGGAGAAGAGTGTTAGGATCATAACTTTCATCCTCAGAGATATCTTCTTTGAATAGAGTGATGTATTTTTCCTTGATCATCCTAATAGTTTGTCTTGTAATAATACAAGATTGGTTTTCCCTGTCTCTAAAAACTTTATCATTTCATTCTTTCCACACATTCCAGCACACATTAGGGGATTCCAAAGACCACACCCTTTTTGACTCCTTGTTTCCAGTTGAAAATTTGCATTGAGCGTAGAAGTCTTCAAGGCTTCCTGGGAAAACCTAATGATAAGTTCCAACCTTTAAAAATTTGACTCCAAAAATATCTCACATAATGAAATTGAAAGAAAATATGTAGGATAGACTCAGCTTCTTCCTTCAAAAGGAAGCATCTGTTGACAAAGTAGAAGCCTCTTTTGCTCAAGTTATCCAGAGTCATGATTTTTTTTTTGCAAGATTAACCAATTAAAAATCTCAATTTTGGGGGTTAATCCTTTTATCCAATAGTTTTCCCAAAAGGGAGAGACTTCCATAGGAGGGGAAAGAGCCAAAAAAGGAGAGGATGTGGTAAATTTTCTATTAGGGTGGAAGGCACAAATAATTTTATCAGTCTTATTCTCCTTCAAAATACAAGAGTTTAGGGCCAGTTGGATTTTTTTAAGATTAGGATCATTCCATCATCCCAATTCCATCCATTTTTTTATCAATCCTATATTTGGCTATCATCTCCCTATATGTAGCTTTGATGGTATGGATAAGGTGCTAGTTTTAAAGAGTAACTTCGAGTGGATCCTCTTGTTAGGACTGAAAATGAAGTTAGGGCTTTAATGGTGGTTTTTTAGAAGTTGCAGAGTGATTTGTGTCTTTTTCCTATGTCAAATGGTTGTATAGGAGGGTTATGGCCTTGTCTTATCCCCTTTGGGTTGCTTCTATAGATTCAAAGTATTCTCTTTGGTCTCCATCTCTTTGCTGGTGTGTTTTGAGTGTAAAACGCCTTAGGTTGTATATCCCAGACTCACTATGCGAACAAAATTTTAACTATTTTTATATCTCATCCCGCAATAGGTTAAGTGCCAAAAGGAAAGTGCCTTTCTGGTCAATGGTTACTGAAGTGTTTTGGTTAGTGGCAGCCAACATGTGGACACACAGATAATTTTGGTGGGCCTATGTTAGAGAATGCTCAAGCAATGTGTTCGGGAGGATGACAAGTGGTAGAAAGGCATGATGCTGCAATTCGAGTCAGCACAGGTCCAGTCAGATCACATGGTAGTGTGGGTGCAACATGTGGAAGCTTTGATAGGTGGCAAGCTAGGTTTGTTAGATACATGAAAATGTTCCAACAAGTAAGGTGATGCCACATGGTTTAGTCTATAGGATGGTTAGCTGGAACCAAGGATGGATCAAATCAGATGGTGATGCATGGTGATCAATTGAAAAGAAAGTGATGAAGGTAGATTGAGATCTATGTGGTAGCAATGTGCATGACATGTGTCCAGATTGGTGATAAGGTGAGAGTGTGGGGCCTACGTGAGATAAAGTAAATAGGTGGTTTCAAGGGAAATTGGTAGGTTTCCACATAGAAATTTGTGGGTCCTAGAGTGGGTTCTTGTTGCTGAGTATTGGATTAAATTTTTGTTGACTTAAGTGTTTTAGCGACTCTGAGAAAACTATAGATGAAAGGGAAAGATGTGCAGCTAGCATTAAATTGTGGGATAAACCATGGGTTAAGTGAAAGGTTTGATGGTTTTGTGACTACATTATCTATGATTCATGTGACATACCATGGTCAAGCCTGGGTTGGTTAAGGTCAGTTTCATAAAGTACCCAGATAACTTAAAATGCATTGACGGTTCTATTTTAAAGTTGTAAAGGGATCTTTATCTTTGTCGTCGATATGTTTTGTGCTAGAGGCTATATTTTAAAATTTTAAATCTTCTAACGTATTTTATTACAATGGCATGTTCTCAGACCTACAGGTGATTGGCTCAATGTTTCTTTTGTCCCATGACTTTCTTAAGGGCATCATTTGTTTTTTTGGGGTTATGTTCTATGGGTTTGAATGCCATCAATGCACTATGGTGGTCTCTTGGATCTCTAGTCTCTTTATATTTTGGGATGTCTTCTTCCATGCTTTGAGTATTCTACATTTATGTAGTTGGACCTTTCATTGTAATTTGGCAAGTGGATCATTAGGACAGATCTTTTAGGTGATCTTTTGGAGAAATATCAATTTAGGGAGATAGGACTGCATTGGTGACTTGATTAGACAGATGTTGAAACCCTCTCCTAGGGTTTTCATCTTCCTACTTAAGGATTCCTTTCTTTGTAGTAAAGGTTCTAAATTTTTTGATCCTAAGTGTTGGTTCTAGAAGTTTGAGTCCCAAGGATATATCAGATTTGGTATCAGAGTGTATTTCATGTTAAGAGAGACACTTTTGATCTTTTGCAAGTTATTGAGTGGTGTAGTTATTCATTCTTATTGTTATAGATTTGGATTTCATTATACTTAATACATTGTCTCAGTTTCAAGTCTCTCCTTGGCTGTTAGTGTGTGATCTGATATACATACATTTGTGGCTATGAATACTTTCCAGTAGGTTTTTTATATGTTTCAATATTTGGATTGAAGAAGTTTCCCAATGGATAAGGAACTAGTCAAAAGCTTTTCTACTCTTTGTTGATGTATGTCTGATATAGTTTGGTTATGTCCTGCAAGTTTACATAAAAATTATTACTAAATCATTTTCATATTTCCTTGGCTGTTGGTTGTAAATCATACTTGGTAATAGAGATTCAATGAATGCTTGGTTAATACTTATCACTTTCTTGCCATTATTTGTTGTTATAACCTAGAGTGTTGAAGAGTTGCAATGAGTTATATGCTACCTAGATTAGGTGCACATGCCTTGGTTTTGTAGAGCCAGAAGTGTAGAGGGTAGTCTTGTCCTTATAGTTGGTCCAATTGTCTTGCAGAGATACCATACTTGGAACTAACCACTCCTAACATTAGTCTCAAGAAAAATTGGTAGCTTTAGATAGAATAAATGTTTTCAAACACCAAAACAATGGTGACTCTTCTTGGGAAGAGTATATTATAGTGTCCTAATTGACTAGTAAATTGACCATTGGAAGTATAGAGTATCATGTGTTATGTGAATGTTATTCCTTCCATTTTTAATCTGGTAAGTATTGTATTCTCCCAACTTGTTGGGTGGTGACTCTGAGTTTTCTCTTCAACAGTGATGATTAACATATTTCAATTTACATACACTTTCTTTATATGAGTCATAGGAACACAAGAGCTTGGGTGAAGATAAATCCTGAAGAAAAAGATGGAGGATGAGTTTAAAAATACCTCTAAGGGTAGTCACCCAAGGAAAGGAAAGAAAAATAGGATTGTCCCTCAAAATAAGAGACAAATGGAGAACACAAGAATATAAGAACCAATCCAACATAATCAGGAAGGCAATGCATTAGAATATGAAGAAGCTACTGATTTGGGGTTGGGCGCTTATGAATATTATCATTCTCCTAGTGAGAAGGAAATTGCAGAATCTGTCACTACTCTCCCTGATTTAGATAGTGTAGAAGAAGATATTACTCAACTGGATAGGAGAATCCATGAGCAGATTGCTATCAGACAAAGAAGATAGAAAGAAAAAAGAAGATAAGATCAGACATGACCAAATTCTTCTTGAGAAAAAGAAATAAAAATTGTAGAGGTTGGAGGAAATGAACCAGGTTGATGAACCTGAACAAGCTGAAGAGGAACCTTTCATTCAGCCAATTCTTGCTACCCAAGGACCAAAAAATAAGGGTAAGAAAAAGATGACAAGTTTTCAAATCAATAAACCTATGAATCCCAGGGTTCCAATAGATTGGATGTCCAAGTTGGATACTAATCTATAGAGGGATAAAATGGAAAAAGAAATAATAGCTAAAGAGCTTGAGAAGGTTGAGTTGGAGGCTGCTTCTTTAGAAATGAAGAAGAAGATGGATTTCCTTAGGCAGACTTCTAGGCCCTCTGGTGCTGAAGAATCTACACCATCACATGTCAAGGCATCTTCTTCTCAAGAGGAAAACCATTTTCCAAGAAGACCAACTCATGCAGAAAGGTACAAACAATTTTCTTTCATTGATGTTCCTGGTTATCCAAATGTAGTTCCAAATGAAATTAGAGATAAATTTCCCAAGTTTCCTGAGAATAATTTTATTACTTGTGAGGAAAATTTGAAAATTTTTATCGATATGATGGATGACTATGAGATCATGCATGAAGATGTAATAATGAAATTATTTGTGCAATCTCTAGTTGAGGATGCTAGGGACTGGTTTAGGGGATTGTCTTTTGGCTCTATAGGATCTATGGATGAGTTGGAAAGATGTTTTAAAGAACAATATGGAGATAAGAAAAATGAAGGTTTCATGTTAAATGAGTTCAATAACATTAAGAAACATCAGAATGAGAATTTTTCTGAATTCAATACAAGAATTCAAAAATCCATGCATAAATTATTCCAAGTTTTAAGGCTTGATGTTAAGGTTTGTCTTGCCACCTACTTAAATGCTTTTGATTCAAAAATGGGTTACCTCCTTAGAGATAAGAATCTTAGAACTCCCAGAGATGCATATATGACAACAATAAATATTGAGACAAATAGGAGAGTGTCAGGTAAGTTGGGTAGAACAGAAGATTGGAAACCTGCTAGGAAAGAGTCAGATAGGCCTTACACTGCTAAGCCTAAAGATGAAATAAATATGAAATAGATTTTAAGTGACATTAAGGATTTAAAGCCTATAGATAAAAAAATTGTTAGGGCTCCAAATAAAGATACCAGAGCTACCACCAATAATTTTAATAGGCCACCAAGTATGCAAAATTATCCCGATACCACCCGATGGAAAGATTGGAAGCCTAGATTCCCACAAAGAAATGACAAGCCTAATGGTAATACTCCTAATCCTTTACAAATAAATTCTATCAATACATGTGATGATGTTGCATGGTGCACTACTTTCCAATCCCCACATATCCCAGATTATTGTGTAATTTCTCTGAACATATCTGCAAATGAGACACAACAAGAAAGAGAAGAAGAAGATGAACTATATGATGACAGTGGTTGTGCAATGACTTCTTCACTTTTAAGGAGTGAAAAAGAGCTTGATGATGAAAATGTAGTTGAATATTTGTCTTCATCTGATGAGGAAGAAGAAAGGGTTGATGACATAAGATCTAACTCTACAAGGGGAAATGAACCTTTTGCACTAAGAAGTCCCATAGATGAAGAAATTGTAAAAATTACTCCAAATATAGTTTCTTAAGTGAGGAGTAACTACGATTTGAGAGGAAGAACAATGGGAAATTTTGATGGTAGACCCTCTGGTATTTTTTTCATACAAATAATAGAAAATAGTGATCAAGTACTAGGAAAAGAAAGGCATGTTGAAGGTATCAAGTAAACAAAGACCAAGAGAGATGATAAGCCTGATAATCCAATTTTTGTCTACAAGGTAAAGGTAAAGACACCAGAAATAAGTGCTTCATCTATTCATGAAAATAACAAAAATATTGAGCCAGGCCTTGCTAATCAAATTGAAGATGAGAATTTGATGTAAGGGTTCCAATGGCTTGCTTGCACAATTAACTAAGAAGATCTTCTTTGTCTTCTTCAAGGATCCTAGTCTCATCTAGGTCTATATTAGGCTTAGGTGATTAAATAATTCCTAATCCCACTCCTCGTCAAGAGTCTCAGACTTGTGTTGCACCTTTGAAAGACTAACACCCTAGTAGTCAGTTCACTTCCTCTCCTACACTTAGAAGGATCTAAGTGTCAACTCCACTATAACATCCATGAATCATTGAAGGGGTATCCATCATCATGTAGACAGTCCATCTAATCCCATTTTACTCCATTTTTGAGGATCTCTTAACTCTTTGCAATCAAGTTCCAACTTTAGTCTCAAAGAGGCCTAATAGGGCTTGTTTCCTTATAGCCTTTCACAGTGACCTTTTCCTATTTCTTGTAAAAATTTTCCAAAGAACTTGAAAATATAAGACCATATCTAGATACCCTTTATCCTTTTACAAGAGATTTTAAAATTTTTAATTCCCTAAGTCATCCGTACATAGGGTTCCTAGAATCTAGGTCCAATAGGCCTAATTTTTAGGACTGTCTGCAACTTAGTTGAAAACTTGCTTAAAACTTGGTCTCACTGATTGGTATGAACTCAACCATCACATTAATTTCTTCCCCTATATGAAACATGTCAATTCTTCTATCCTAAACCACTAATTGGGTACTGTCAGCTCGCCTAGGGCTTAGTAGTAAAAATAGCTCTCCATCTTTCTAAGACTCCTAATCCTAAACATATGTACAATACTAACTCCCCTAACATTTCCATCCATCCTTAGGGTTTTCCCATGGCTAGATTTCATGGGGGAGCCATGACTAGACTAAATGGTCAAGACAGGACCAATAGACTCTCTAAACACAAAAAAATTTATACAAGACCTTAAACGACCACAAAGAAACTTGAATACTAAAAGAAAAACACTTCAAACTATCCTAAGAACACAAAAAAGTCATTATTTCAAAGCTTTCAATCCATAAGGTATCACTGTCACAAGGAAATGCTCAGGATTTCTGTAAACACAGAATTGCAGACTATATTACTCTTTCAAACTTGTTACAATGAATGACTAACTCCTCATATTCGAGTCTCTCTATACTTTATATGCCTTACTCCATAATTCTAGGCCTTTTTGGTCGATTCCCCATTCCTATTTTTTAGGGGGGTCCAGGGTAACCGTGTTGCATGCAACATTTGCAATAATTGCAAATGTTGTCATGACAACAATTTAGCAACTTTTGGCATCTTTCCTTTTATGCCACTTTCCTCATTTCTAGGACCTCTAACCTCTTCCTTTCAAGGATCCAAGATAATTAAAGACCTTATGGAATCTCTATGTCCTAATTTATGTGTTTAGGGCACATTCATGACTCGAATCCATCATTTAGCAACTAAGCCTAATAAAATGAAAAACTACTAACAATGGCTACTTTGGTGACCTTATTCCTAATGACTAACTCACCTAGCCCACATTGCAAATACCTTCTAAGGTCTATAAAAAACCTAAATATCTTGACTTGGCCAATGTCAAGTACAAGCCACAAATGATTAAAACATGGAGGTTAGCCTAGGTGTGCTCCTGCACCATCCTCCCCAAAATAAAAAGTTTAATCCACTCTTGGATTGAGGATGCTTGGATCAATCCCCATCTTCTTGAGCTCTAATTCTTTAACCCATAATGCATCATCATTGGTTTGATCATGTCTTTTGATCAAGTGTTCCTTATACTCTTTGGTTATGGTCTTTTTGTAGATTCTAGTATCAAGTATACTGTTAGCTCCTATGACTGTAGCAGAGGGTAATTGTAGATCTTCCACATCTCTGATCACTTCTTGGAGACTCTAATCTATATCTTGTTGTTTTCCTTTGTAATTGACTATCTCTACAATGTTAAAAATAGGTGACAGTCCACTGTCTTCTGGGAGCTCAACTTTGAATGCATTTTCACCATGCTTAGCAAAGATAGGACAAGGACCTATCCTTCTCATCTGCAACTTGTGAGGGAATCCCTTTTGAAGTCTTGATTTTTTTAGATGTACCATCACCAAGTCACCCACATTGAACTGAACTGTTCTTCTACTCTCATCAATCTTTTCTTTATGTTTCAAAGTGTTCTCCGTCACAATTTTCTAGACTATATCATGTATTTCTTGCATTGCACAAGCAAAGTTATCTGCATATCCACTTTCCTTCACTCCATCCTTCAAGTCTCTCAACTCATAGACTCCTCTAGGATGAAATCCATATACTATCTCAAAGGGGCTCTTCCCTATTGATCTATTGATGGTGTCATTGTAGGCATATTCAGTCTGTCCAATCAATTGATACCATTGTTGGTTGTACTCCTTTGTCAAGCACCTTAGTAGATTTCCAAGGCTTCTATTCACCACTTCAGTCTGACCATCAGTTTGGGGATGGTAGGCAAACCCAAAGGATAAATTAGTTCCTAATCTTTGCCAAAGAGTCTTCCAAAAATGACTCATAAATTTGGTGTCTCTATCAGACACAATTCTCTTAGGTAGCCCATGGATTCTTACTATCTCCTTGTGGAAGAGAGAGGCTATTTGGTTGGCATCATGAGTTGTCTTGCATGGCACAAAGTGAGTCATTTTTCTAAACCTATCCATAACTACATAAAAACTATCCATGCCTTGTCTTGTCTTGAGTAACCCAGCTACAAAATCCATGCTCAAGCAATCCCAAGGCCTAGTGGGAATAGGTAGTGGTTGATAAAGACTATCATTTGAAGAAGTACCCATGGATCTTTGACATACAATGCAATTCTCCACATACCTCTTAACATCAAGGTTCATTCTTGGCCAATAGTAGAACCTTTGAACAAGTTCTTGGGTCTTAGTGATCCCAAAGTGACCACTCAATGCATCATTGTGCTTTTCCTGAATCATATTCTCCCTAATAGAGCCTATAGGGACACATAACTGATTTCCCTTGAATAAAATATAACTTTGCAAAGTGTATTCAACATACTTACTATGAAAATAGTTCTTTTATTTAGCACATACCTTATAAATGTTTGCAAAATCCTCATCATCAACATATAGATCTTTGAAATAATATATTCCCATGCTCTTCAACTAAATCTCTTGGATGGTAAGAGCTCTTCTAGAAAATGAATATGCCACCTTATTGAGGATACCTTTCTTGTGTTTGATAATAAAGGTATAAGCTTGTAAGTATTCCACCCATTTCATGTGCTTGTGGCTCAACTTCTCTTGAGAATTCAGAAAACTTAAAGCTTGATTGTCTGAATAGACAATGAACTCCTTGGGTAGAAAATAGTGCCTCCACTTTCTCAAAGCTTGAACCAATACAAACAACTCAATATCATAAGAAGGATACTTCTTCTTTTCTTCACTCAACTTCTCTGAATGAAATGCTACTAGTCTACCCTCTTGGATTAGGACATCCCCAATAGCTATGTTACTTGCATTACACTCAATGGTGAAAAGATTCTCAAAGATTGGCAAGACTAGGAAAGGTTGGGTAGAAATATTTTCTTTCAATAACTCAAAGCTCTTAGTGTCTTGTTCATTCCATATGAACTCGGTCTTCATTCCTTCTTTGATTGTGTCCAACATGGGAGCAATAATAGAACTAAACTACCTTGTAAACTTCCTATAATACTGAGCAAGGCCATGAAAACTTCTTACCTCTATTTTTGACCTTGGAGTAGGTCAATTCATTATTGTTTCTACTTTACTCTTGTCCATTTTCAGATTTCCCTAAGAGAGAACAAACCCAAGGTACAATATCTCTCTTTTGATGAACTCACATTTCTCCAATCATCAACTTCTCTTCATGAAGCTTCTTGAAGATAGTCTAAAGGTGTTAAGGATGCTCCTCCCTTGTCCTACTATAAATCAATATATCATCAAGATATCCTACTACACATTTTCCAATGTAGTATTTGAGGACTTCATTCATGAGCCTCATGAATGTGGAAGGGGCATTAGATAGTCCAAATGGCATGACAAGCCATTCATACAAACCTTCATTGGTTTTGAATGTTGTCTTCCATTCATCTCCCTTATATATCCTAATTTGGTGATAGCCACTCTTCAAGTCTATCTTACTAAAATACTTAGATTCACCTAGACAATCAATTAGGTCCTCAATCCTAGGTATGAGAAACCTATACCTAATGGCTATCCTATTTATGGATCTTGAATCAGTACAAAGTCTCCATGTTCCTCCTTTCTTTAGTGCTAGGATAGTAGGTACTGTGCAAGGGCTAATGATTTTCTTGATAAGGCCTTGGTTAAGGAGTTCTTCTATTTTCCTAGCAATTTCCTCATTTTGTTGAGGTGTCATCTTGTAGGCTTCCTTATTAGGCAGGGTAGCTTCGGGTATGAATTCTATCCTATGAATTGTGGCTCTTTTAGGGGGTAATTCTGATGGTTTTTGATCACTTACTATGCCTTCATAAGTTTGCAACATACTCTATATCTCCTAAGGTATCTTTGATTTCTTGTCTCCTTTTTCTTTATTCTTTTCTCTTGGTCTTAGCACCAATGCATAGCCAACTCCTCCTTCTTCCATGGCTTCTATGAATTCTTTCTCACCCACCATAAGCACATTAGGACCTGTTGTCTTCACATCTACATCTTCTAACAATGATTGGATTTTGAAAGTTACTTTATCCTTCTTTAATGTATAGGAGTTCTTCACTCCATCATGGATAGCTTGGCGGTCAAATTGCCATGGCTTGCCTAGGAGAAAATGACATGCATCCATGGGCAGCACATCACATAGAACCTTGTCCTTATATCTCCCTATAGAGAACTCTACCCATGCTTTCTCATTGACTAAGACATGTTTTCCCTTATTGAGACATGTGACCTTGTAAGGATGGGTATGAGGTATCCATATCATTCCTAACTTGCTGACTGCTTCCTCTAACATGATGTTGTTAGTAGACCCTAAGTCTACAAAGACCCTACATACCTTTCCCATCACCTTACATTTGATTCTGAATAGAGACCTCCTTTGGCTTGGCTCCTCCTTGACTCATTCCTTGATCAATGTTCCCCTCATCATGAGTTTCTCACCTTCTTCAGAATTCAGTGGTACCTCAAAGTTTGTTTCTGCTACATTTTTCACTTCATGAACTAAATTAGTTCTCTTGTTACCTCCTTGAGAAGTACTACCCTTGTTTGGACACCTATAGGTAGGTTGTCCCATTTGGTTGCAATGGTAACATTTCATATTGGAAAAGTAATTTCCTCTTCCTTGTCCACTACTCCTACCTCTGAAACTTGAGTTCCTTCCTCTTCCACCTCTACTAGAACTTCCCTCTTGCTACTCTATGTACTTGAATTCTCCTTGTGTCCTTGACTCTAAACTTCTTCCACCATAGCCACCTCTTGTTCCTCTATTATCCCTTCCTCTACCTCTTCCTTTGGAGGTTTTCTCTTGCTTTCATTTTCCTTTCTCCTCTATCTTCAAGGCCATTTGATAATGTTGGTGAATGGTTTTTAAGTTCACAAGAATTATGTCTTCTTGGATAGACCACTTGAGTCCATTCAAGTATCTAGCTAGCTTGATAATTTCATCTTCCACCACTTGTAACCTTAAGCACAACTTTTGGAACTCTTCGGTGTATGCTTGGACATCCAAATATTTTTTTCTAAGATTGTGTCTTCTCCTATGCGGCTGAACCTCATAATCATCAGGTAAGTAAGTTTTTTTTATTTTAGTCACCATTCCCTTCCATGAGACTATAGGACCATTTCCTTCTTTCTCCCTCTCAGTCTAGACAAACTTCCACCATGTGAGAGCTAATCCTCTCAACCTTGACTTGGCCACACTCACTTTTTGGGCCTATATGATACCATCATATTCAAAGTAATTCTCTATACTGTCAACCCAATCCACAACTGAATCAGGATCCATTTTTCCACTAAAAAGTGGTACACCCTATAAATATTTTCCACTTAATGCCTTCAATGCCTTTAAGAAGGGTTCTTGATCACTAATAGGGTCAAGGGTTGGAACTTCCTCTTCTACATCCACTCCATTTTCCCTTGTTTCTTATTCTTCTTTCTGATCTATCTTATCTTTCATCTTCTCAGCTTTGTCTTGGACTTCTCCCAGGAGTTGCTCCATTTGAGACAAACTTTCTCTTAACAACTTGTTGTCTTCTTATTGCTCATCCACCTTTTTGGATAACTCAACATTATTCACCATGAATTTTTATTCTACTGATCCAAATGGTGTATTCTCTCCAACTTATTCAGTAGGCTGAAACATCTACCACAAGCCTGGTCTTTAATCAAGCTCTGATACCAATATGATGTAAGTGTTCCAATGGCTTAGTTGCACAATTAACTAAGAAGATCTTCTTTGTCTCCTTCAAGGATCCTAATCTAATGTAGGTCCTTTTTAGGCTTAGGTGATTAAATAATTCCTAATCCCACTCTTCTTCAAGAGTCTCACACTTGTGCTTCACCTTTGAAAGACTAACACCCTAGTAGTCAGTTCACTTCCTCTCCTACACTTAGAAGGATCTAAGTGTCAACTCCACTCTAACATCCATGAATCATTGTATGGGTATCCATAATCATGTAGACATTCCATCTAATCCATTTGAATCCATTTTTGGGGATCTCTTAACTCTTTGCAATCGAGTTCCAACTTTAGTCTCAAAGAGGCCTAATAGGGCTTGTTTCCTTGTAGCCTTTCACAGTGACCTTTTCCTATTTCTTGTAAAAAATTTCCAAAGAACTTGAAAATCTAAGACCATATCTAGATACCCTTTATCCTTTTACAAGATATTTTGAAATTTTTAGTTCCCTAAGTCATTCGTACATAGGGTTCCTACAATCTAGGTCCAATAGGGCTAATAGGCCTAATTTCTAGGATTGTCTGCAACTTAGTTGAAAACTTGCTTAAAACTTGGTCTCAGTGATTGGTATGAACTTGACCATCACAATATGTTAGGATAAGACTAAACCCTAACTGAAACTATACTTATTCTATACATTACTTTCTTCCCCTGTATGAAACATGTCAATTCTTCTATCCTAAACCACTAACCAAGCACTATCAGCTCGCTTAGGGCTTAGTAATAAAAATATCTCTCCATCCTTCTAAGACTCCTAATCCTAAACATATGTACACTACTCACTCCCCTAACATTTCCATTGATCCTTAGGGTTTTCCCATGGCTAGATTTCATGGGGGAGCCATGACTAGACTGACTGGTCAAGACAGGACCAGTAGACTCTCTAAACACAAAAAAATTTATACAAGCCCTTAAACGACCACAAAGAAACTTGACTACTAAAAGAAAAACACTAAAAAATATTCTAAGAACACAAATTAGTCATTATTTTTAAGCTTTCAATCCATAAGGTATCACTATCACAAGGAAATGCTCAGGATTTCTGTAAACATAGAATTGCAGACTATTTTACTCTTTCAAACTTGTTACAATGAATGACTAACTCCTCAGATTCGATTCTCTCTATGCATGAGGTACCTTCTTCCATCATTCTAGACCTTTTTTTTATTCCTCATTCCTATTTTTTAGGGGGGTCCAAGGTAACCATGTTGCATGCAACATTTGCAATAATTGCAAATGTTGTCATGACAACAATTTAGCAACTTTTGGCTTCTTTCCTTTTATGCCACTTTCCTCATTTCCAGGACCTCTAACCTCTTCATTTTGAGGATCCAAGATAATTAAAGACCTTATGGCATCTCTATGTCCTCATTTATGTGTTTATGACACATTCATGACTCGAATCCATCATTTAGCAACTAAGCCTAATAAAATGAAAAACTACTAACAATGGCTACTTTGGTGACCTTAGTCCTAATGACTAACTCACATAGCCCACATTGAAAAGACCTTCTAAGGTCTAGAAAAAACCTAACTATCTTGACTTGTCCAATGTCAAGTACAATCCAAAAATGATTAAAACATGGAGGTTAGCCTAGGTGTGCTCCTGCACCAGAATGTTATTACTTTGAACTAGCAAGGCATTTCCGATTTAAAATGTACTCCGGTTGATATGGAGAAGTTGTCACAAATCACAGTCAAATTTCCAATCTTTGAGATAATGAGGATTGAGGAACACAAAGAAAAGAATCTAACATGGGTGTGCAGCATCTTGTTATGCCCTACATACCCATCCCTACATTTTATGCACAAAATGTTGGGTCCCCCTTTTTATTTTCCTTTCTGGTTTTCCCCTTGCTTTCCTTTTTATTTTTGGCTTGGTTAGTTGTTTCTTTTGGACTCTTTTGGTCCCTTCCAATCTTTGCCTCCCTTTTGTGTTCATTGTTTCTTCCAGTATTTGTGTCCCGGAGTGTCATTCCCAAGCAGGTGATCTTGGATCTTTTGTGCCTGGCGATCATTCTCTTTTCCTTCAGAAAGAGGATGACTGTTAGGTGTTTGTGGGTCAAAATCCCAGTCACCAACGTGTTTCTCAAAATTAATTTCGGTAATTAATGCACTTTCCTAGGAATTATTTAAGGATTTATACCTTGTCATTTTACACTTACCGCAAACAAGTTACCTTTTGGCAAATTTTTTGAGAAAAAATCAATGTTTTCTAAGCAGAAATGTTTGGGCTAGAAGGTGCAGAGGTGTGTTCATTGAGTCTGGTGGAGTGTTTAGGTGATAGATTGAAGCAATTGTAGTTCCTCCCCTTTCAACGTTCCGAGGTTTAGGTAGGCCCTTGTTCCTTTCCTTTATTTTTTTTTCTTTGTTTTCCTTTTGTTTCATTTTTCCTTTTCTATGTTTTTCTTTTTCTCTACGTATTTTCTGCTGATTTTCATTGGCTGGTTTGTGTTTTTCATGTCTATTCCTGGTCATTGTTATCCTATTTTGTTGCTCCTAGGTTGCGTCTTCTATTTAGCATGAATCTATCCTTGAGTCTGGTGTGTCTTCTTCCATTCTTGGCCATCTATCTTAGAAGGGAAGGCGTCCGCCCTCTTGGGATGTATATTTCCATAAATATCGCTCACTTCCTACTAGGAAGTTTGTAAATGCAAATAGTTTTAGTTGTACATGTTGTATATTTTGTATATGTTTAAAGTTTAAATGTGCAAGAGTTTGTAGTGTTTTTCTATAAATTTGGGTTTGCAAGAGCTGTAAGTTTGAGTGTGTGAGCTCTGGTAGCTCGCTGTAGGTTTAGCTTCATCTGTAAATTCTGTGAGTCTTTAGCACTCTGTTCATTGTTTCTCTACTCAGAAACATGGTGTTTCTAAGAGTTTTGTCTAGTTGGTTGTATTGGGGAGTCATCCCTGAGGACCCATTGTCATCTCAATTCTTTATGAGGTCTCAGACCACATCTTTCCAATAACCAAGTTCAACTCCCTGGTTAGTGCCTCCCTAGATGACAAGGAGGTAGGTATGTCAATTGCAGAGGCCAACTTGTCAGTAGGACATTAATATTTTCTCTCTTCTCCATCCTTTATGCCTTAGTGCTGACATTATTTCCCACAAAAAAACATTGAAAACTCATCCCAAATGGCATTTATCCCACTTGCACCATAAAATTTGTCCATTTATGTCATTACTCGACTGAGTGGGCCTGCGTGTGTCAAAGTATAGTAGTAGGGCCACCTAATTTATCACTATCAATTGTTGTGTTTTCAAGTTGATGTCAAGTGTGTTAATTAACCTGGCCTTTTCCACCTCACGTGACCCCTTTTTTTGTTATCATTTTGGATCTTAGGTAAGTGATAAATATTTCATGTGTTAAAAATGGTATTAAATCTCGGACCTATGATCTCATCTAGGATGCCCTAACAATTCTTTATTTCAGTTGAAAAGGCAAAGTCAGGTTCCCCGGCCTTCAGAATCCATGTTTATGTACTGGCAGCAGCAAAAAGAACAAGATAGAGCAGACATTGGAAAAGCTCCCACTAACCTAGAAATATAATAATAATGGGAAAATTCATGGGTCCCAGATTGATTTTGTACTTAAAGATATCACCAACATAGATGTTGGCACCTGGGATGAATTGCAGGGCCTTATTCAAATGATCTATCAGCTTTGACATTCCAATGAATCCATCTTAGTTAACTTAGCAGAATCTAGAATCATTCAAGTAGCTAGTTTTCCATGTGTTGGTTGTATTCTTGGTTCTGGTCTGTTTGCCAAAATTTTTTGATCCTCATGCTCTTTTCTTTCCTAAAGACAGAAGTCTCTCAGTTCTTTGTATTATCCTTGTTGAATTTTTCAGGGTCTTCAGGTCAAAATCTTGTGAAAGGGCAAAACCTCGAAACCCTAGGTCTTGTTTTAAGCCAAAATGAGAAAAAATCCTAAAAGTGTTCATCATGTTTCTATTTTGGCGTTACCTTTTTGAAGCAAATTAAGTCATGTGTTTTAAACCATAGTCGCCTTGTCGCGTAATCCTAACAACATATTCATTTTTGTTTCGAGACCTGGTGATTAACTATTGTCGATATGTCTCTCATAGAAATAGAATATTCTTTTTATTTTGTGAGACTTTGCGAAGCCCTTCAGTCATAAATTTTTCAAATAAAGAAACATGTCAGCAATTAGCAAAGGGGCCCACAGATGAGTCACAATGTCGCGTGAATGATCTAGCAGTTAGTGAATTTTTACAAGACTTGGCGATTGCTTCAGTCGCGTAGTCTCTGAATTGGCATGTAGTTATGTAATAAGTATAAATTTCATGTCACGTAGTCTCCAAATGTTTTTCCAATTAAGTGAAAGATGCCAAGACTTCATGACTAACCACATGTAGTTTGAAATGAAAGACAGTCGGGTGGTCGTTGGATTAAGATGCTAAGTCAATTTTTTATTCAGTGATTCTGAGACAAGTGATGGAAGGGGACACATGTCTAAAGGTGAAAGGATTAAGAAGCTTGTTGCGTAGTCTCCCAAAGGAAAAATATCATCTAGTGATTAAGAGACTAAGGTTATAAAGTTCTTTATTGTCACATAGTCTCCGAATTGATATAAAGGTATTAAGAAATATTCAGCGACTTAGCAGAGCCATCGGATGCAAAGATGAATAGATCAAATGGTGGTTGTGAAGTCTCTAAATAAAAAAGGCTTAAAGCTAAACTACTCGTGACTTGGAGATAGTTGTTTGTCACGTAGTCTCTGAATTAAAACCAAAAGCCAATGTTTGTCGTGTAGTCTCTGAAAGATTTGTCAACAAACATTTATACTCAGCGATTAGGTGACTAAGGTTTGTCACAGGGTCTCATAAAGAAAAGTAACATTCAGTGACTTGGAGTTAACTGTAAAAGATAAAGGTAACCATCAGTCACAGAGTCTTCGAGTAAATTGTGAGTTAAGTTTTTCATCCAGCGACTTTGATTTCTTCAGTCGCGTGATCGCTAGAAATGAACCATGGTTAGCCAGGAAAAGAAAGTAACATAGTCGCTTGGTCTCCAAAAGAATTGAGGGTTATGAAGTTGGGTCAGTGACAAGGAGATAATACACAGTTGTGTAGTCACTGAATATGAAATTTTAGAAAAGGCAGCAGTTGTTGACATGACAACATGAATCATTTGGCGTCCAATGAAAATCCAGAATATTGATTGATGAATAAAAAGGGTAGCTGAGATGTATGACAGATAGCCAATCATGTGAAGGCATGTCACCTTGTTCAAATTTTATAAGGTTTTTCTAAAGATACACATATATGAATTTGATTTCTTGTCACACTCATGAACTACAGCTAGGTTTTCAATCAATTTCACAGCATGCTGAATTGAATACAGAATTGATGATTTTTCAAATGATGAGCCATGTACTTGAAACAGTTACCATAAAGAGTTGATTGAAGGCTCATTTTTTTTTTCATCTTGCATTCAGAGTTATAGAGTGAAGAAGTGCTAGGTTTTCTAAATTGGGAGAAGAAATTGGTTAAGTTGCAGAGTACTCAGTTGATTGTCAAGTTTTGAATTGCTATGGACAGTGCACAGAGAAGAGAAATGAACCCTGAGAAAAGATTTGCTTCAATATCGGTAAATAAAAGAGGATTGAAACAAAGCAAACATGAGTAGAGTAGTCAGTGTGGGTTCTACCAGTGGGAGGAGCGACGAGATAGATGATGATACTAAGGGAAAAAGGAATTATTCTGATGAATTCCTCAAATTAATGCCGAATTCTACACAAAACAAAAGAGCAAATGCAAATGTGCTTACTGATGATTACTACGAGATTAGGGATGCTGACACTCCAGGAACAACAGGTTTTTCTCTTTTCAACTACTTTTATAACAATTCTGATAAGGCCATTCCAGTGTCAAACCCTTGAACCTGTGGTCTGGCTAGGTTAATTGTCCCTGATGTCTATATAGATGTAGACTTGTTCTTAGGTCTTGTGAGTCACTATGATTTCCTATCCAAGACAATTAAGAAAAATGATGGCACTTCCCTGCTTATCCTGAACAGAAACTCATTTATGCAAGCCTTTGGCTTGTATAGTACCATGTCCACAAAATTTAATATTGCTAAACAAGAAGAGAGGTATAGGTTAAAGCCTGGAATTGCTAGGGGGCAATTGCAGAAACACATGCATAAGGAGGTTAGGAACCATCTTACTCCTATACCCGGTACAACACCCTATTTCTTTAAGGACCTACATTTCTATATCAAATATATTGCCTATGCCCTATGTAGAGTGTTAGGGAGAGATGGAGGAGCTGAGAAGATTAATGCTCAAATTTTGATGATGGTTCTGGACTTACAAGAGGTGCATTCCAACACTACTTTTGACTATATACAATACATTATTGATGAGATGTATGAAGGTTTTGTAGCAACACATAAGAAGATGAAGGATCCCAAGGAAAAGGAACCTAGGTTCTTTCATTATTCCATCATGATGCATCTACTTTTACATTTTAACTTCGGTATCATGGATGTGAACAATTTGGATCCTCAAAGGATTTTTAAGGACAAGCCTAATCCCATTTAGTTTTGGGTTAGGATTTGGAACTATACATCCAAAGATTGTGATTACTATGCATTTGAGAACTGGGTGGTATATCCAATAATGTAGAGCATGGCCATCAGCAAGACAAGGCTCCCAATCAAGGTGCTCCAACTACTGAGGCCTTGTGATTATGTAGACAAGTGGGAGGGAGATCATAACTGGGGAGACTTATTTCTTGAAGAGAAATTTACCATGATCAGAGTTTATGGATGTGTACTTCCATCGCATATCTTGCCCTACCATGTGCCATCAAGAGTTTCCACCATGAAATTCATCTAGCAGCTTTTATTGACAGATAATGAGCATTTTGCACCTCATAGGAAGGGGACCCTAACCCCTAGGCAATTCAGAATTTTCAATTTCACTATTGGAAAAGGTGTCATTGACACAGTTAGCCAGTGGTTGGAGAGTTGCAGAATGGGAGTAGCCTCATATAGATATATTGATCCTGAGGGTTTCATGGTAGGAGTCAGAAAGATTCTAACCCCCATGATCCCTAATACAAATGTTCATTGTACATGCATAGAAGAGGATGCAACAAGAAATCTTCTTGATGAATATGAAATCAGAACAAGAAGGGAGAGGATTCAGGAATTATTGAAGCTAGAAACACAAATAAAGAGAAATGGATTGGCTTTTGGAGGCTTCTATCCCGATTTTCCCTACTTTGATAGAATCAAAGCCCTAATTTATAATTTCTATGTGCTTTGTGAGCAACTTGACAATGTTCTAGATAAGAAAGGACCCCAGGAGCCTGAACATTCAGAGTCAGAATATGAAATTGATGGTGATGGTGACTATGCATTTCCACCTCAATATGATCAGCCTCAACAAGATGTTGTAGAGGTACCGCAGTTGCAGGGAGAGGAGGGCCATATCATTGACCTAAGAGAGGTCTCCCAGCCAGAAGATGTAGAGGAGCCTTCAGCCAAGAGGAAAAAGGTGGACATAGGCCAGCCTTCAACTGTGAGGCAGGAAAAGAAATAGGATAAAGCAAGTGCCTTGGTTCCTGGGAATAGGTTATATGACCATAACCTAAGAAAATTGATTTGACAAGGAAAGAAACAACAACTAGATGTAGAGGAAAATATTGATTTGCCTCTCAAGTATTGTATTGATGAAAGATTACTCCATCAACAAAAATTCTTAAGTGATGATGGTTTCATCAAGACTGATGAATTTAAAGATTTTCTAAGGTGGAAAAAGAAAGAGGAAATAAGAGCTCAATTGAAACTTGTTGGGGAAGAAACAATCACAAATGAGGCTCTATTTCCCTACAATCATATGACCCTAACAATGAGGATTTCTTACCAAATGAGGCCAGACAGATGGTGATAAACAGTGGCATATTGCTTGCTGAGGGCTGGGACTTAGCCTCAGATTTTATAATTGATCAAATAAGAAAGTAGCTAGATTTGAAAATGGCAAGTGAGGTACAAATGGGAGGCATGATTAAGGGTTTTGGGTATAGCCCAAAGTCTCAAGCCTTTGCCATGTGGATCCTTTGCCCAAAAGACCAAAAACCTCAATTGGTAAACATCCAAGAGAATATGGTGGGTAATCAGATGGTTTGGTCTATGTAGAATATAGGGGATCTAGATATATCCCACATTATGACACACTGGGCACACTTAAATGAGGACAAGACCAAGAAACTATCTGATAAGTGTAGCATTTTGATAGAAGAAATCAGTGCTTTAGCAAAAGACTGAGAGATGTGCCACATCAAGATACACCAATAGGATAAAGCAATTGCTGAGTTGCTAAAGCAACTAGAAGAAAAGCCTGAAGTGGTGTATGTACCTTCACAACAACCTTTGCAAATTGAGGAGAAAGAAAAATCAGAGGAGGTAGTTGAGAAGGATGACATGGGAGAGAAGAAGAATGAGGTAGCCTTGAATGCATTTAGGTGCATTTTACAACACAGGATTGATATATTAATTGATAAGAAAGATGTCATCCTCAATGCATATAATAAGTTGCCCACCCTACATACAGAGATAATAGGGTACCTCGCTATATTGAACCCTTATTTTGTTAATTGGTCTCCTAGGGTGCAACTATTTGAGAAGCTTACCTTTTTGTAGACCTTAAAATCAGATGTATCTAAGGTGGTGATAGAAGTAGGAGATGAGATTAAAAAGGTAAATGTGGCCTTGTCATTATTCAAAGGCAATTTGAACCAAGTAGAGGTTAAATTGAGCATGTTTTCTTCAGATTTCAATAGATTTTTTCCTTCCCTTAGAGGAGAAGATGATCAGATAAAGCCTTGGAGGTCTAGAAGAATGAGTTTGATAGTAAGATGCCTAATAGTGAAGCATTCATATTAGGATCTGATTTACATATTGAAGGCTTTAATAAGATTTTGGATGAGGCCTTCAGAGCTGAAACTGACATCAATAAATTTCTAGTAGATATTAAAAGCATTACTGATGTTAGGTGGGAAAGGAAAAAGGCACAAGTACAAAGCACTCAAGACTTCAAGTGGCCAACTGAAGATGAGGTGACAGCATGGGACCTGATGACTAGGCCTTGTAAGGAAACTCAGGTGTGGAAACAACTTCCTATGCTAATCTCTTTAGGAAAGTATTGTGCAAATTCTTTTAAATCCTTACAATTTCAGATTCGTTAACTACTTTAACAAAGATATTGCTGTTGGAAATATTCAGGACTAACAGAGTTACTGAGAGGGGAGGGGTGAATCAGTAACACTTAAATCTTTTAATACATTTCTGCACTTTTATATTCTTTAGCCATTCATTCATCTAATCTACTGCAATCATGAAAATGTAAA
>MU217887.1:476297-493498 GCA_018584345.1 Thuja plicata | reverse complement strand
CTAGGTAAGGCTCTTTGGTGACCTAGGGCTTCTAGAGTTCTTTTGGCTTGTAGTGGTTCTAGCCAGACCACTAGTTGAATAATAGGACTAGAGGTGTCCTAAGGTGTGTGTTAGGTCTTTAGGGAAGTTCTTTACAAGTTTGTTTGGTCTTTTAGGACACAAATGTCAAGGTGGACCCAAATTGGCAATGTTGTGGCAATGGTGTGAATCAAGCACATAGGGGTCAAATTTAGAAAGAAAGTGTTTTAGGACCTAAGGGAGGTAGGCATGGTCTACCTAAGTCTATTATGATGTGTTCATGGTCTTAGGACAAAGTTTAGAGTGGATTTCCAAATATTGTGGAAAGTTGTCAAAATTGTCAATGTTGTCATTGACAACATTGACAACAATTATGCAAGAAGAGCATTTTCGCTCAAATGGTTATTGTAACTGTATGGAACCATCGGATTAGGGATGGGGACAAGTATAAGAGGCCTTCCTCGACCTGTAAGCAAGGTTGGTGAACATTTTAAATATACAATATTTTTCGTGTGTGCAATTTGCAAAGCAATTTTAGTGAATTTTCTTGATTTCAGTAGCTAGATGGATTAGATTTCAGTCTATAGCTACTGATTAATGTAGGGTAGGTTATTTTAAGATTCTGTGTGGAGTTCTTATGTTAAGTTGAAGTTTTTGTATTGGTTTAGTTAAATTCTTTGTGTTTTGCCCTGTTGCTAGTCTGAACCAGGCAGGTTGGAAAAATGGAGTCTTAACTCAACTTGCCATGCCATAGGTTCTGTACAGGCTCTTGGCATGGGTGATAAGACTCCATGTACATTATTTGTATAGAAGGAGGGGCCCAAGAAAGTGGCTTTACTATTTTTGCAATGATGCCCTAGACGAGCCTGCTGTGCATGGCTAGGGACTGAGATACATTGCAAATGTTGTAAGGAGGGTTGAATGCATTGGTGGCTTCAGCCAAAGCTCATGGAGGGATAGATTAATGTCTGAAGGACCCCCAATTTGAAGGTGAAGGTTGGAGGAGTTATTTTGTGTGTTGAAAGAACACTCTTTTGTTCAAACTGTCAATAAGCCCTAAAACCCTGATTTTTAGGCATGATTGTAAGAAGGGTTGTATGGACAACTTGAGGATTGAAGATCTTGGAAATCTCAAGGTACCCGATAAAGGGTTTTTGAATCATAAATCCTTTTGGAGGCTTGTGTGGGAAAATCTCAAGTTATCTTCAAAAAGGCTAGAAAAGGCCTAATTGGCTTGTAGCCCTATTTGGGGGTGAGAAAGGTGCATTTTGAAGCACTCAATTGTAATTTGTTTGTGAATGGTGTATGTAGGGGTTCAAATGGAGCTAGTGGAGGTCTTGTTGACCTATCCTTCAATGGAACTAATTCCTAAGAAGAATTGATGCAATTGTTGAAGATTGAGACTAGGAAAGATCTAGTTAGTTTGTGTTGCAAAATGGAGCATTCTTGATCAGTGCAATTAATGTACACTAGGTGAAAGGTTAGGATCTCGTGTGAAGATACCTAAGGAGTGTAGGGTTGGTCATAGAACCCTACTAGGTCAATGAGTTGGCCCAAGAAGACCCTAGAGAAGAATAAGGTAGAGAGCAAGCCTAGGTGTGTTACATTAGAGTGGTATCAGAGCCCAAAAGATTTGGGATTGTATATGTGAGAGGTGGAATCTTGTGGTTCCATAGATATGGTAAAAAATGTAGAGTTATCTAGGGACATGGATGAGCAAAAGGAGAGGAATAGACTCTGTTATACCCTGCATACCCGTCCCTACATTTTGTGTACAAAATGTTGGGTCCCCTCTTTTCACTTTTGGCTCTTGCCTTGTTTTCTTTGTCTTTGTTTTTCTTTGCTTCCTTCTCCGGGTTTTCCCTCTCATGAGATTTGTTTTCTTTTTTCTCTTCTCTTTCGCGTCTCTAGGACCTAGTCCCGGAGTGTGTTGTTCTTTCTAGAGGTGGATTCCAGACTCTGGGATTCTCTGCCATAATGTCTTCTTCTCGTAAGAAGGTATGGTTGCATGGAATCTCCGAGCCCGGAGTCCGGAGGTTTGCCTGTTCCAGATTTTGTGGAGGAAGAGTGTAACTTACTTTTACCTTGGGTATAAATAGAAATAAAGTCATTTTTACAGTTACCATGATTAAAAACACTTGTGCATTCAAAGCGATTCTTAGGCGACTAAACTGCAATTAAACTGCAATTACTTTGTGCTTAGTGGGTTGTTGCCAGTTGATATGAGGTACTTGTTTGTGGTCATTTGAAGGTAGAACTTGTTATGGGAGTGCTCCTGGTGTGCTCTCTCCTTCCCCTTCTTTGAATTTTCAGGTAGGTTCTCTGTTTCTTTTAGTTTCCATGTTTTCTTGTTGTTCCCTTTTGTTCTTTGGTCTTCGCTTGTTTTGCTAGTTTTTTGTTTCGTGTTCTGCGTTTTTGGTTCACCTCTCGTTGGTGGGATGGCTCTGCCAGAGGGTTGTCCGCCCTCTGTATAGTTGTAGATTAATGTTTGTAATGTACATTGTCTCAGTTTGGTTCGTGTATATATGCGTTTAGTTGTATAAATTTGTAAAAGCTTGTAAATGTTGTATATCTTGTGTATATGTGTTTCAGTCCTCGGCCCTCTGTATTTTTATGCATGTATATATCCTGTACATCCTTCTGAGCCATGGTGGCTTTCTCTCTCCTCCGTCTCATTACCTTAATGGCAGGATTAACTTCCCACGAGTGGGCATTCAAACTATGTCACATTTGGCATTTATTTTATCCTATGTCAGCCCACTTGTCACCATTAATGCCTTCATGTTGCCTGCCACCTGACCACGTGCCAACCCACGTTAGCGAAATATGGTTTATTACTGGTCACATTGGCATGACAACAGCTAAATTATTTGGGCTCTAGGTCTCAAGCAATTCCTTATCCTGTGTTTCCCCTTGTCATTTGGTTCGATTTCCCTCGGAGTCCTATTCACGTTTATTGCAAGTATTCTGGGACTTTTGATGTATGCTAACAATTGTTGAACAGGTGCAGGGTGGTGATGATTTCCCCAGAGTTCTAATATTCTTTATATATATCATGTCCTAATAGTTCTCCGGTCTTGCAGGTTGTGGACAAGTTGATCGAAGATGTCTGAAGTAATCACCCCTCCTTCTAGCCTGGAGCTGCCTACCACTTCCACCTGAGCGACTACTAAAACCAAGGCCAAGAGGTTGTTGGAAAAGCTTCCCTTGACCTTCAAATATCCCAAGGACGGTGCCCTTGCGGGATCAAAGATAGAGTCCAAAGTTCAAGAGATAACAAACACAGGGCCCAAGCCTTGGGCAGAAATGCAAGGCTTGATTCAAGCCATTTAAAAACTAAGGGCCACTAGAGATAATCTGGCCACTCATATCGTCGCCTCCGATATCATCAAGGTGTCAAAATTTCCTTGTTTGGTGCAATCACCAGAGTTAATAATCCAATTGGCAACATTGAACACTGCACCAACTCAGACTGTCCTACTTCCAGGTCCTCAGCCACTATAGTACCCAGCAACAATCATCACCTTGGATGCAGCAAATTTTGCCTCGGGGCTAAGGATCCCACAATTCAATGGATCCATTATTTGGAATCGTCTCCAGACATTACAGGAGTTCGAGGGAGCTGAACTTATTTCCTGGCAATATATCAATAGCCACTGGCTAAAAATACCAAAAAGAGATTGTAGGAGGATGAAGTTGGAAATTCCCCACGGGGAGTTCAAAGAGCCCATTCAAGCAGGCATTGTATTTTTATGTAGAATCTTCGGATTGCCCCATGCCTGGGATTTCTCAGCATGGATGTACTAATTTCTGTACTGCATCACCACTCGCAGTCAGACTTTCAACTGGGCGGCCCTCATATCCAACCACGTGGACAAAAAAATAAAGGGGGTTATCCAGAACTCTAAGTTTTACATGACATCATATGTGCTATGGGCACTAGAGCAACAAAGGCTGACTTTTCCAGGTTTGGGAATAGTTGGGGAGCTTAGAAATAGGCCGGGCCAAATGGCACCATGGGACCATTATCCCCAAGTGCAATGGGAACTCGGTTTCTCAAATTTCTGCCAGGTAAATGATGCTTTTGTTTACCACAACATTCTAACACTTACTCGAGATTCCAGGTACTGACTATCACAAGCAACGATAACTATGGTCAATAGCTACGACCGCTATTTTATTCAATTCCAACATCATACCTACATTCAGGTGACCAAATTCAATGGGAAGCCCCATCTTCTTCCCCGGTATTACGGGGATATAATTATTCTTTTAGAGTTCTGTCGGAAGATGATGGATCTACATGCCTTCTTTACATTAAAGAAGGTCATCAACATCCCATTCACATTATCATGTGGGAATTATACATGCAGCCTCGCTGTAGCCCGGGAGGCAGACAATGAATTGAATAATCTGGGGCTGGTGGAATTTGACCACGCCCGGAAGAATTACGATCCTCTCGAAAAGATTACCACAACACTTCCCCGGGTGTCCCCACCACATGAAGTTGATATTGAAGAATTTTGGGTGGAATGCCAAGACAGTTTTGATCTCCGGGCCCGATAGCATTCACGAAAGAGAAAAGGGTTCATGTGAAAGCACTTGACCTTCAAACTTTCCCGAAAGGATTTACAAATGTCAGGCCGCTGGAAAATCTAGCCTATAGATAACAAGGACTAGGCAAGCTAGATCTTCCTCCAGTGGATTGGGCCACCCCTGAGGACCTAACAATTGAATGGGTATGTCACCCCATTATAGAGGCAAGCCACCAATACTTTTCCCAGGCGTGTCCTAAGAGCACCTGAAAGAAGCCAACAATCAAACGGGCCACTCCCTCTTAAGCCGGCGCTGGACCTTCTTCATCTTCTGCAGCCATTGAACCCAGCACAAGCAAAGGAAAAGAGAAAGAGGGCACCCTAGCCAAAGTGCCTCCACAATTCCCTACCCTTCTGATGGCTCAGCTACATCAACAAATGGAGTCAAAAAAGCTGGCCAGCCAACAAATAAGTATGGAGGTATCTTCCGACCTCCTTGTAGCTCCAATGGCATCTGATCGTCTGGCGGGATCCCCATCGTTGGTAGAAATGATGAGCAGACAGACTTTCACTGAAGTGGAGTCTACTAGTATTATCGACATCGGGGCTCCCCTGATGAGGAAGAAGAAGAAAAAGGTGACCCCTTCAGCAAGCACAGGCACCAGTCCCGATATGTTGGATATGTCCCCAGTGGATGTCAGTTTGAACTCTCCTGAACTAGAAGATATTTCAGACTCCTCGCCCCCACATGATGATTTTGATGACACTTTCTCAGTAGAGGAGCTCATGGAACTCCAACAAGGTATAGGTCATGCGGTGGAGGAGATTGCAGCTCAGGATAAAGAAGAGGCCCCCGTAGAAAAGGAAATCCTGGGAGAGAAAGATACATCAAAGCAAGCAACCCAGGAAGAAGTACAAACTGGGCCTGAGCAGGAGAAGATACCGGTCCAGGAGATCGAAGATACACATAGGCAACAAACAAATGAGCAACTGATGGTCGGGGAACCTGGACCCATGGGATCAATCGTACCCTTCATCATAATGCTCCAACCGCCTTTGGTTACTCTGGGTGATCAAGTGCCCCGAAGAACATTTGGTGAGGTAGTAATGGTGGCCGCCTTGTTAAATTTTGGCCAGAGACCTCACCCACCTTCAGAAGATGTTCTAGTGGAGGAGAATGTTCCAACATATGAGGCCGATAAGGCCCAAGAGCAGCAATAGATTGATCAAGATATCCCAGACAATGAAAATATAGAATCAACTGACACCGGTAAGGATGAGCAGGTCCCTAAAAATATAGATGATATTGAGATCAGAGAAAAGGTTCTAGATAGTACGACAGAAGACACCAGTATGGCGAAAAATGTTGAAGGTTCCATAGAACATGAACAAGAAAGAGAACAAGAAAAAGAAAAGGAACTAGAATAGGAGAAAGAGCCCAAATACAATGTACACTCCAGGAACGTGCTGCCAGATTCCAAAAGGAATCCCAATGAATAGGTCTTAATGGCAAAGCCGCCCCAATGGTTGGTTGAATCAAAGAAAAGAAAGACCCCGACGATGACATCAAGCGCTAGGCTCTTTTTGGCCGAGATGATGGCCAGGAATGCAGAGGTTAAAAGGCCCAAGAAAGCACGGACCGTCCATCTTCTCCAGACTAGTCTGACAGGTAGAATAGTTGCGACCATCAAAACACCTCCACTAGATGTAGAGGTAGTGGCCGTAAGGCCCGAAGATTACAACATAATCGAAGTAGCACTAGGGAGGAGAGACAAACAGGGTGAGCTGGATTTACTGAAAGAAGACACCAAGGCGATAGAGGCTAGATACATCAAGCAAGGCCAGAAGCTGAAGGAGGAAAGAGAGACAAATGCCAATCTCCTCACACTTCTAGCAGAAATTACATAGCCTTTGTCTGAGGTCCACCTCAGAACCCCTTCCTCCGGATTGCCGATGTGGATTCTCTAGGAATCATCAAGAAGAAAGCAAAAGTTGTGGATGGGTGGGCCGCTAAGCAAGTGACCACCATGAGACAATTGCTGGCGGTGTCCCTCCTAGACCTTTATCGGGATGATTCTCTTCTTAGCCAGGCAAAGGGCTCTACTCTCATATGGGAGCAAGATTTAGCGAATTATGAAAAATGGAAGGCCGGGCTAGAAGAAATCCGCAACATAGGAGAAGAAGTCACCACAAAGGCAGGGATTTTAGGAGACGAATCATATGATTCCCTCCAGGCCCAGTACTCCATACTTTTCCTCAGGAGTGAGGTGTACAAGGAACTAGTTAAGGCCTTGAAAGAGAAAGTGACAGTGGCCCAATACCCCTTGGGTTTGTTTCAAGCCATTCGTGGCTGGAGTATCGCAAGTTGATCCCTTCACCACTGGAATGTATACCCTGGAGGACTACATCCTCAACACGTTTGATGAACAGATGGAGTCCCTGCATTCACCTGCTAGAGATTTTGACCAGGGCAGGTTATCTAGATTGTCCAAGACAATGATCTAATCGCATGATGCCATCAAAATGGTGGATGAATTCTGGAATGGGGCCGAGGATGTTCAGGAAGCATTGGATGTTGTCCGTAGTTGATGGGATAGCATCAGAGATGTAGATGAAGAAATCATAGGCCAAGCGTTGGAGGCTTGGGAAAAATCATGAACAATAAAGTTCTCTGGAGTCCAAATAATCTCACCAACCACGTATTGGTTGTATTCTTTATTCTTTGGGACTCAAGTTCTCAGATCCTAGAATTCTGGATCCTACATTTTTGTATTCTTTAAGTGGCTCGTGTCTTGGTTCCCAAGGCCGACCGGTCACTTTCAACGTAGTAATAAAGGTTTTCAAAAAGTAGGTAACTGCAACGAGGCATGTTGGCTCAACAAGAGGTTTCTGATAGACGATCTTCCCAAGACGCCGCTTCAATGTTACACCTGGTGCATAGGAGATAGGGTGCCACTTTCCCATTTATGAGGCATGTTGCCTTGATCCCTAGGGGATAAAATTTCTTCTCCTCTCCTACTAGCTCTCCTCTCGAGACTGATTCTTCCACTCCTCTCTTCTAGTCTTATTCCTCTAACATGTCAGACCTTTTCTGTCTCAAGGCCTTTTGTAGTGTGGTACAGGTAGTACTGGCCACCGGAAAATAGCATTATATTGTAAGGTGTAAAATAAGTTAGGTCAAGTTTTAGATCAAAAGATGTGTATAAATAATAATTCTAGCCTCATTCCAAGGGTCAGCAAAATTGATGATTTTGCAGTCCATAGCTAATAGAAATTTGGTTTTCTCAGTTCTTAGTTGCAAAGCTCAATGCTCCTTATTTTCTAAGCTTTCAATAGTTAAATGCTCCCTTGGAGCCACCATTGTAACATGCACTAGTGCTTGCTGGAAGATATGTTAATGAAGAAGGAAGAGTTCTATCAATGAAGTTGATGGCATTCTGATCTCTGGTTAATGGTATTTTATGCTTTGTGTTCTTCATGTCCTCTGCTCTAATACTTCAAGTAGATTAACAACCTCCTTTTCCTCTGCTATTGATTAAATATGAGCTGATGGTTCTGTGTTTCTTTAGTATTTAGTGTAGCATGTTAGAGCATTGTCAATGTTTTGAGTGTTTAGTATAACTATAGGTAGATGAAATCTTTCTAACTCTGAAGTATCTTTTGAAGTTTATTTGTAAAGTGAATGCATGCTTGCAGGAAACCCCACTTACTTGAATCCCCGGAGAAGATGAGTTAAGATAACCAGCTATCCCCCTTAAATAAAATAGTCACATTTCTCAACTGAGCCCCCGCACTATCGAGACCTGACTCTCACATGCTTGGAGGCCCGGGGAATCTCATTTCCTTGAACAACCTTTACAAGTGAAGTTGGCTAGTACCTCGGTACCCGGTGACAACTTACCTCTGTTGGCAGACCCAGTCACAAAGTCCCGTCAACAAACTCCTTCAAGAGGCCCTTGTAGAGATGAAGATAAAACTACAAGAAGTAGTGGATGCAAGAGACCAAGGCAAAGAAGGTGAAATGAGTGATAGAGGGAAGAAAAAGGTTGAAGAGGATGATATTATCCTTGAACTAGACCCTGTGATGGAACATGAACCATTCTTGAAAGCCATCAAGGCATTGGGTGGTAAATCCTTAGAAGGCATTACATTGTTTAGTAGGAAAATGGACATTGAAACAGTGTTGGATTGGATTGAAGGGATGGAGAATCACTTTGAGTGTGAAGAAATAATAGATGAACAAAAGGTAAGGTGGCTAAGTAAAGGCTTAGGGGATCAGCCATAACATGGTGGAAGTACCTTCAAGATGAGAGTCAGACTTGGGAAGCAACCTATAGCAAATTGGCAAGCAATGGTAACTAAGATGAAAGAGAACTTTTTACCAGAAGATTATGAGATCCAACTCCATAGAAGGAGACAAGGATTGAAGCAAAAAGATATGGATATAGCCCCCTATATAGAGTAATTTCAAAGACTCTGTCTTAGGTCAAAGAAACAAGAAGAATAACCAATCAGAGAGTCTAGGTATCTAGGTGGTTTGAAGTGGAACATCCAAGAAGAGATTAGCTTGTGGACTCCCACCACTATTTAGAGATGTCAACAGTTGGCTCTCAAGGTTGAAGAGAAGAATAGAAAGAAGAGTGACTCTAATCTGAAAGGTAGAGGCAGAGGAAGAGACCAAAGAGGACAAAGAGGAGGTTACCAAGGCAGGGGCAGTGAATAAAGAAGCCAAGGTGAGAACAGATTGACAGAGCACACCAATGAATCCACACCAAGAGGTGGTTATGGTAGAGGTAGAGGTAATCAAAGTGGATCCAATAGAGGGAGAGGAGGTAGAAACATGTGTAGAGTTCTGTAATATCATATTATCAGTAGATCTAGAGTCTACTATCACCTTCTCTGATATTATATTATCAGTAGATCTAGAGTCTACTATCACCTTGCAGACTTTTCCAAGGATCTTACATCTGATCCTAAACAATGCCCTCCTTTTCTTAGGATCATCCTTCACTGGCTGCCTAATTAATACCCTTCTAAACATCAGATTCTCACCCATCTCAGAGTCTATATGATCAACATCAGGTGCCTTGACACTAGATGTGTCTTCTTGAACATAAGCTACCCTCTTGTCACTATTGGATGCAGTAGGCTTATCAGGACACCTATATGCTAGATGACTAGTCTGTCCACAATTGTAGCATTTCATATTTGCAAAATAGGAGTTTTTTCTACCTCCTCTCCCTCTATTGGATCCACTTTGATTACCTCTACCTCTACCATAACCACCTCTTGGTGTGGATTCATTGGTGTGCTCTGTCAATCTATTCTCACCTTGGCTTCTTTATTCACTGCCCCTACCTTGGTAACCTCCTCTCTGTCCTCTTTGGTCTCTTCCTCTGCCTCTACCTTTTAGATTAGAGTCACTCTTCTTTCTATTCTTCTCTTCAACCTTGAGAGCCAACTGTTGACATCTCTAAATAGTGGTGGGAGTCCACAAGCTAATCTCTTCTTGGATGTTCCACTTCAAACCACCTAGATACCTAGACACTCTGATTGGTTATTCTTCTTGTTTCTTTGACCTAAGATAGAGTCTTTGAAATTCCTCTATATAGGGGGCTACATCCATATCTTTCTGCTTCAATCCTTGTCTCCTTCTATGGAGTTGGATCTCATAATCTTCTGGTAAAAATTTCTCTTTCATGTTAGTAAATGAGAAAACATGGGTAGAGTTCTCTATAGCAGGCTACAAGGATAAATTACTTTGTGACATCCTACCAATGGATGCTTGCCACTTATTGTTAGGAAGACCCTGGCAATATGATAGAGAGGTAGTGTATCATGGAAAGGAGAATTCCATATCCTTTAAGAAGAATGGAAAGACATTTAAATTACAGTCTTTATTGGAGGATGAAGAGCCATAGTCTAAGACTCCTACTGTGTTATTCTGCAGTGGGAAGGAGTTTGTAAAATACATCAACGAAGAGGCAAGTGTAGGGTATGCCATTTTGTTAAAGCCCAAGGAGGAAGAGAAGATAGTTAAGGAGACAGTACCCAAGGAGATTCAAAATCTAGTTGAAAAATACAGTGATATAGTCAATGATGGGACTCTTGCAACTTTGCCTCCTAAGAGAGTGATTAGTCATCATATTGACTTCATACCTGGTGCCTCATTACCTAATAAAGTATCTTATAAGCTAACCCCTGACCAAAATTTAGAGGTGGCTAGACAGGTCTAAGAATTATTGGATCAAGGGTTGATTAAAAAGAGTATCATCCCATGTGCATTCCCAGTGGTGTTAGCATCAAAGAAAGGTGGAAAATGGAGGCTATATACTTATTCAAGGGCAATCAACAGAATCACCACAAGATACAGGTTTCCAATACCCAGGATAGAAGATCTTATGGATTGTCTTGGAGGGGCAATGTACCTTACCAATTTGGATTTGAAAAGTGGTTACCCTCAGATAAGGGTCATGGAGGGATATGAGTGGAAGACAACATTCAAAACAACTGATGGGTTGTATGAATGGCTTGTGATGCCATTTGGCCTCACAAATGCTCCTAGCACATTCATGAGGCTCATGAATGAAGTGCTTAAGGAATTCATAGGTAATTTTGTGGTGGTATATCTTGATGACATATTGATCTATAGCATAACAAAAGAAGACCACATCAAGCATGTTGAATCAGTGTTGAAGAAGTTGCATGAAGAGAAACTAGCCATTAATTTGGAGAAGTGTGAGTTTCTCAAGCAAGAGCTTGTCTACTTGGGATTTTTGGTATCCAAGGGATCCTTGAAGATGGACCAAGACAAGGTGTCATCTATACTAAATTGGCCACCACCTACATCAGCAAATGAGGTAAGGAGTTTCCATAGCCTAGCTCAATTTTATAGGAAATTCATCAGGAATTTCAGTGGTATATGTGCACCATTGTTGGAGACTATTAAGGGTGGAAATAAGGCTAAGTTAATATGGAACTTAGAAGATGGGAAGTCATTTGAAATGTTAAAAAGGAAATTAGGTGCACAACCTGTCCTAATATTTCCTATTTTTGATAAGTTATTCACTATTGAATGTGATGCAAGTTGCATAGCAGTAGGAGGTGTGTTAAGTCAAGAGGGCAGACCAGTGGCATTCTTTAGTGAGAAGTTGAATGAAGCTAAGAAGAAATAATCTTCTTATGACCTAGAATTATATGCTCTAGTGCAGTCATTAAGAAAGTGAAGACACCATCTTTTACCTAAAGAATTTGTGGTGTTTACCGACAACCAGGCCCTTAGCTATATCAATACACAAGAGAAGTTGAGTAATAGGCATCTAAAATGGATGGAATATCTCCAAGCCTTTACATTTACCATCAAGCATAAGAAGGGTCAGTTGAATAAAGTTGTTGATGCACTAAGTAGGAGACTCTTGATAGTCCAAGAAGTTCAGTTGAACAATATAGGCATAAAGAGTTTTAAGGACCTCTATCAAGCAGATGAAGATTTTGGTGAGGCATATCAAGTGTGCCATGATTTTCAGAACCAATTCCATAGCAAATTCTCTGAGTTCACATTGTAGAATGGACTGTTATTTAGAGGAAACTAGTTATGTGTGCCAAGGGGTTCTATGAGAATGAATCTCATACAAGAAAAGCATAATGGATCTATGAGTGGACACTTTGGTATAAAAAAGACCTTGGAGTTAGTACAAAGTTTTTATCATTGGCCTAAGTTGACAAAGGATGTCACTAAATATGTGGAACAGTGTGTAGTATGCATGAAGGCAAAGGGGGGTAGTAGAAATGTAGGCTTGTATCAACCCCTACCTGTCCCAAATAGACCATGGGAGTGTGTGAGCATGGACTTCATAGTGGGTCTCCAAAAGACTAAGCAAGGCTATGATAGTATATATGTAGTAGTTGACAGATTTAGCAAGATGGGGCATTTCATTCCATCCAAGACTACTAGTGATGCTAGTCACATAGCTTATCTATTCTTTAAAGAAGTTTTAAGGATTCATGGACTACCCTTAAGCATTGTATCTGATAGGGATGTTAGGTTCATGAGCCATTTTTGGAAAACATTATGGAACCGATTGGGTACAAACTTATCTTTTGGATCAACATACCATCCTCAGATTGATGGTCAAACTGAGGTAGTTAATAGGGTGTTGGGTAACCTATTGAGGTGCCTAACCAAAGAATATGGTCAGACATGTGATGTAGTCATACCTCAGGCAGAGTATGCCCATAATGACAGTAGGAATAGGATGACAGGGAGAAGCCCATTTGAGATAGTTTATGGGATGCATCCTACAGGAGTTTGTGAGCTTAGGGATCTTGGAGGAAGGGATTACAGTAGTGGGCATGCTGAGGACTTCACCCACACTATGAAGGAGATACAAGAGCAGGTCAAGAAAACTATACATGACAGTCAACAAAAGCGGAAGGGCAAAGTGGAGAAGAGGAAAAATATCCAATTTCAAGTAGGAGAATATGTTATGGTTCATTTGAATAATTCAAGAATGCAGAAGGGAGTCCCTACTATGCTTTAGATGAATAGAATAGGACCATGCAAAGTTCTAGCTAAATATGGGGCTTATGCCTACAAGATAGACTTATCTTCTGATTTGAATATCTCTTCTACTTTCAATGTGCAGGACCTAGTTCAGTTTAAAGGTCCATTGACTAAGATCAATCAACATAATCAAGGAGTTAAGAGTGATGTAGACTCTGATGTGGTGTCTACCAAACAACAATTGATAGCTGAGGGAGTTTTGGATTCAAGAGTGCAAAAGGCAACTAGACACAAGGTGTATATGGAACACCTTATCAAGTGGAAAGATAGATCTGAATCAGAGGCTTCATGGATTGTAGAATCTAACTTCAAGAAGCTGGGAATTCCTGACTCTTTATTTTCTATAGGAGTGACTTGACTTTCCCTTTGTGGGGGAGTATGGTGCAGGAGCACCTAGGTAAGGCTCTTTGGTGACCTAAGGCTTCTAGAGTTATTTTGGCTTGTAGTGGTTTTAGCCAAGCCACTAGTTGATTAATAGGACTAGAGGTTTCATAAGGTGTGTGTTAGATCTTTATTGAATGTCTTTACAATTTTTTTTGGTCTTTTAGGAGACAAATGTCAAGGTGGACCCAAATTGGCAATGTTGTGGCAATGGTGTGAATCAAGCACATAGGGGTCAAATTTAGAAGGAAAGTGTTTTAGGACCTAAGGGAGGTAGGAATGGTCTACCTAAGTCTATTATGATGTTTTCATGGTCTTAGAATAGATTTTAGAGTGGATTTCCAAATATTGTGGAAAGTTGTCAAAATTGTCAATGTTGTCATTAACAACATTGACAACAATTATGCAAGAAGAGCATTTTCTCTCAAATGGTTATTGTAACTATCTTAAACCATTGAATTAAATATGGGGACAAGTATAAGAGGCCTTCCTTGACCTGTAAGCAAGGTTGGTGAACATTTTAAATATACAATATTTTCTCTGTGTGCAATTTGCAGAGCAATTTTAGTGAATTTTCATGATTTCAGTAGTTAGATGGATTAGATTTTAGTCTGTAGCTACTGATTAATGTAGGGTAGGTTATTTTAAGATTTTGTGTGGATTTATTTTGTTAATTTGAATTTTTTGTATTGGTTTATTTAAATTCTTTGTGTTTTTCCCTGTTGCTGGTCTGAACCAGGCAGGTTGGACAAATAGAGTCTTAACTCAACTTGCCACTATAGGTTCTATACGGGATCTTGGCATGGGTGAGGAGACTCCATGTAAATTATTTTTACAGAAAGAGGGGCCCAAGAAAGTGGTTTTACTATTTTTGCAATGATGCCCTAGGCGAGCCTACTGTGCATGGCTAGGGACTAAGATACATTGCAAATGATGTAAGGAGGGTTGAATGCATTGGTGGATTCAACCAAAGCTCAGGGAGGGATATATTAATGTGTGAAGGACCCAAAATTTGGAGGAGAAGGTTGGAGGAGTTATTTTGTGTGTTGAAGGAACATTCATTTGTTCAGACTGTCAATAAGCCCTAAAACCCTAATTTTTAGGCATGATTGTAGGAAGGTTTGTACGGACAACTTGAGGATTGGAGATCTTGGAAATCTCAAGGCACTCAATAAAGGGTGTTTGAATCATAAATCCTTTTGGAGGATTTTGTTGGAAAATCTCAATTTATCTTCAAAAAGGCTAGAAAAATGCCTAATTGTCTTGTAGCCCTATTTGGGGTGAGAAAGGTGCATTTTGAAGCACTTGATTGTAATGTGTTTTTGAATGGTGTATGCAGGGGTTCAAATGGAACCAGTGGAGGTCTTTTTGACCTATCCTTCCATGGAACTAATTTATAAGAAGAATTTATGCAATTGTTGAAGATTGAGACTAGGAAAGACCTAGTTAGTTTGTGTTGCAAAATGGAGCATTCTTGATCAGTGCAATTGATGTACACTAGGTGAAAGGTTAGGATCTTGTGTGAAGATACCTAAGGAGTGTAGGGTTGGTCATAGAACCCTACTAGGTCAGTGAGTTGGCCTAAGGAGACCCTAGAGAAGAATAGGGTAGAGAGCAAGCCTAGGTGTGTTACATCAAGGTTGGAAGAAGGTTGGAAGCCAATGAATGATGAATTTATTCCTTTTGTTGTGCTTCCAACACATTAAATATTTAAGTAGAATGGAACCATCATTTATGGTAGGTGAAGTCATCTTTTAATCTCACAATTTCCATGATCCTCTATGGCTATATATATTATTAATATAAACATATTAGATATTGGATATTTGATACTTGTTGAATAATCGATATGTATCTGATATTTGATATGCTTAGACATTTTCTATAGCCAAGTGTATTGACATCTAGGTCTACCTAAAATTTAACATGAATTTTTGCATTTTTGGGCAGATGAAAAATACATTTTTCCCATATCGCCACTTTTTAGCCCCTCATGATCTTGAACATACCCTAGATGCCTTAATATTTCATGCAAGTGGGAAAATGTAAATAAATGTTTAAAAGATCTAAAAATATATGTGTTGTTTGCATCTACATCCTTGTGTCAACAAAAATAGAATTGCATATATACAAAAAGGGTATGCATTATGGTATGAGACTACTCTAAACTATCATTATCTATAATAAAAATTAATAATAAGAAAAAAATAGAGAATAATTATGATAAAATATGTACTTATTGGATATCAATGCTTTAATTCGCCATGTCTAAAAATTTAAGAATTTATCTTAGTTTCAAAAAAAAAAAACATCTTGTATTTTTCAAAGACAACATCATAACCACCTAAGGGTAAGACAAATATGTCTAATTTTGAAAGTGTATTCGCCTACAATGGAAATAGGAACATGCCAACATGTTCTAGTTCATAAAGTACTAAAAAATAAGACTTTAGGTGTTCCCAAGGAAGCTTAAAGTCATGAAAAAAGTCTAAAGGAGTTTGATTACTAATACAAAACAAAAGTTAGTCCTTTAGCATAGTGAAGGTTCAACAAGTTTTGGATGAAGAAAAAGGCTCTGATCAATAGGGAAACTTGAACAAAGATCTTTGTGGAATTCAAACCCTAACCAATAAAGAAAACTAATTGAGTTTCTAGTAAACCTTGACACCTAATAAGCATTAGCGCGTGTTGGCTTCTTAAGAAAGGTTCTACCCCTGACACTATTGGAGGAAGGTATAGGTTCTTTAAGATCCTCAACACCTTGATAACTAAATAGAAATGTTCCATGGGTTTCTAGCGAACCCTAAAATCTCAATGGAGAACATTCTTGATAAGTGAAGGAAAAACAAAAGAGGTTGTCCACATATACTTGTAAAGGGAAATCATATGAAGACACCTATTGATTGATCTATGGCTTGCTTTGAAAATTTTTGAACTATCATGTATCACAATATAACAAGGGAAGAAATTGATGGCTTAAAGGTCTTTTGGCCAATTAAGGTATTTCAGCCAACAAAGGTTAGTGTTTCTAAAACCAAGGAGAGATGGGAGAACACAATAAGAAAATATTGAAGAGATACAATCATTGTGAGTAGAAAAATCACCATGCACACAAATTTTTCTAAGGAGAACACTATGGAAAGAGAGATGTTGCAAGTGGAGAATATTAATGTAGTTTGGTGTAATGAGGATTTTTAAAAAAGTTTTATAGATATTATTAAATTGTATGTGATATATGAGTGAATGGAGTAGAACATATTGTATTTGATAATTTCTTTTTTTGTGTGTTATTGGTTACATGATTGGGGTATCTGGGAAGGGATCCTAGCGATGATTGAACTAGTCAAATTTTTCTCTTTTAGTGACCACTAATACATCTATTTTTTTTTGGATCGGTAAAAGGCCGAAGCTAGAATTTTATTAATATTAAAATAATTATTTTTACAAATTAACCCCGCTCAATGTGGGCGCTGGTAGGAGAGAGCGGGGTTGAGAAAACCTCCAGCCATGCCCGGGACAAATGTCCTGTTACTAATACAAAATATACGTGGGAATCCCCACGACTTGAGCTTTGTCAAGATTTGTTAAGTACATAGGTTCGTGGGCATACCCACTCCCATAAAAGTTTTCAAATTTACATGCTATTATTAAGTTACAGCGATTAAGTATGTATACAATTTGATTTAATCCTTTGAAAAATCATC
>MU217887.1:458676-474826 GCA_018584345.1 Thuja plicata | reverse complement strand
CATGCCTAAATTATAAACATTATTTCTGAATCAAAACAATGCTTATCAAGGTGAGTAATGATACTTTATCTCCATGTTACAGATCAACATAGTGTATTAATAGTTTATAAAGGCACTGTACATTGCTATTTCAAACATAGTATTCTCATTGAGTCTATGTCCTTAATAAACAGACTAGAAGCATATGGGATTGAAAATTGTTTAGATACTGAACATTCTACTACTATAGACTAAGTACCATCTGGGAGTGTGGTTTATATACATATTGCACCAAAATTAGTAATAGATATGGTAACACTAAACAGAGAGCTGTAGTGCTATATAATCTCCCTTTCCACCGCAGAGCATAACCAGGAGTGGTTTTCTTGCCTCATGACCACTATATTCTCCTCAATCTCACCCATATTCTTGGAGTGGCGGGGACATCTTTTAACAATAGGGGCAATGATATGTACCTTGGATGGATCAAGTTCATTCAAGAAGGAGGGGATCACAAAACCTTCGGCCCTCCAATAATCTAGAATTTCCATAGTTTCTTGCTTGGTTTGGAGGATTACCTTATATAGGAATTCTAGGTTTCTTGACATGCTCGGCCAGTGCATATCAAATGTTGCCTCATCCTTGAAAATTAACATCGGGGTCCTATGTTTTGAAGGTATCAGAGCTAGTATTGGAATATCAGTCCTCATGGTGATTTCTGGGAAGGGAGTGGTGTATAGCAATAAACAATCCAATAACATCACCATTAGTCCTGAAGGTAAATTCATTATCAAATACCTGCTCTCCCAGTGCTATTTACAGAGCCCTCCTTGAAGCATTTGATAAAGGTAGTAGAATCTAATTCCACCTTTCTAGGGTAATAGAGCCTCTGAAATCCATGGCTCTGTAGCCACCCAAATTGAAGGTGGTTAGCCTGGTTTCCATGGAGGCAGCTAAAAAATCTCAAGGGAGACAGGGGAGCCGATCGAAGTGCTAAAACAAGACCAAAGAACTCAAAAGGGTGACCTGAGCTAAAGAGTTCACACTAAAGGAAAGCTGACAAAATTTGAACTTTCTAAAAGCAGCCCAAAGATAAAGAGAAGGGGCCTCGAGAAGTGTCCAGTAAAAGCTGGAGATTGCTGGAAAGTTCAGGAAGGGGAATCACATGTTGTATAGGGTACATGAAGAGGGGGACAGGAGCTTGGTATGCATGGACAGGTAGAAAATAATACTTTGAAATGATGACATGTCCCCTTCATGATGGGAGGACCTTCTTCAAAGAATCAGTTGGTGGGTGTCACGAGTATGAGGAACGAAAGCCTCTTGCAAGAAATAATTAGTAAATTAAGGAGAATCAATGTTAACTTAAGGGTAGGAAGAGAAAAGGAGTTAGTAAGTTAGGGTGGTCATTAATAGGAGTAAGTGGAATAAGATTTAAACCATGATAGATAAACTGTTAGCACCTAAGTTGGCTAGAGCGTCCGCATCTGAATTGCCCTCCCGATATGTGTGTTTAACAATGTGCTCAGGGATTGTTTCTAGGATTAGATTTATTTCTTCAATTTTGGAGTTAATTGACCAATTTGGTGTCTTCTTAGTTCTGATGGTGTTAATGATTATTTGAGAATCACCTTCAATAATTAATTTGGATAAATTAAGTTTTTTGCAGATCTTAAGGCCTTCCAAAGTTGCTAGGCATTCAACCATGTTATTCGTAGTGGGTTTAATAGGACTAGCATATTTAGTAATAGTTTCTCCCTTCCAGTTCCTGATGATACCACCTATACCTACAATCTTGGGGTTACCTCTAGATGCCCTATCAAAGTTTAATTTAACCCAACCTTCCTCGGGAGGGTTCCAGATACAATTAGATCTGTCTGATTTTGATTTTCTACCTCCCCTTCCAACAAGAGTCAGGATGTTTAAAGAGGGCCATTTTAGTCTTATCTTATTATCCTAGTATCCAAAGGAATCCTCATAGCAAGTGATACCACATAGTTTTCTATTGATGGTTTCCGTTGTTGAAGCTTCGATTTTATTTACGATATTCTTCCAATCCAGTTTTTGGTTTGTAAAAATCCTTCTATTTCATTCCTTCCATATTTCCCATTCTAATATGGAGGGTGAAATAGTCTAGATATCCTTAGAGAGATTGTCTTTATAGAGAGCTAGCCATGCTTTAAGGAGGCCCAGCAGGTCTGAAGGAAGAGCAAACTTCCAGTCAAGGGAGAGTTGTAGCCATTTCCAACAATTCTATGTAAAAGTACATTTCAAGAGAAGATGATCAACATCCTCAACCTGGCTCTCGCATAAGGGGAACCTAGATGGCCCCTTGAAGCCTAGCTTATGTAATCTATCTGAAGTTAAGATCCTATCCTCCAGAGCCGCCCAGAGAAACATACCGGCCTTAGGTAGGCAGGCTTTGTTCCAGCAGAGATTAAGAGGAATGTCTAGACTATCCATATTCTTCTCGTGAATAATGGTTTTGTAGCCATCTTTTACTGAGTATTCCCCATTGTTGGATCCTACCCATAATAATGCGTCTGGTCTATTTTTAATAGTGATGTCTCTGTCTTTTAAAATATTGATGATATTATTTTATCTTATCCACAAAAAATATAAATTAATTAATCTAAATCAGTTTATGCTTACACATATATAATTTATCTAATTATTGTAACTTTTTAAAAATCAAACCATTGTCTTTTACAAATATACAAACCATGTCACATTTTCATGTAATTTTACATTCCATATAAAACTAAAATATTGCTTTAGAGTTAAATAAATTTTGTAATCTTTTTGTATTATATAAGTAAACATCTAGACTATAATTAATTTAATAATATAAATTTTACTTTTAAAAACTTAACAAACATAAAAATCATTTGTACATGTCTTAAAAAAGTCTTAAACATATTTTAAAAAAAAATTAATTTAATACAATCGATAAAGTTCCTCAAATCTATTTAAAAAATCTATCACTTTAAAAGATGCGTTTCATTAAAATTTTCACCTCTTATAAATAAATTTAGCTTATTTTTAATTATCAATTTCAATAAGTACATCGAGATTTATGGTTTTGATCTTATTCAAATATTCCTCACTTTCTTTTAAAGTCTCCCACCATTCATTCATTTGTTCACACAAAGTAAAGGAACTCTTATAGTCTTTTCAATTGTTCCAATCCTTCCACATTTGTTTAATTTGGGACAAGTAAATATAATGAATTTTTGAAGGTATGCCATTTCTCCATCCTCCCATTTAGGGAGCTCCTAAAATGAAGATAAATTTCTTGTTTTCATGATGTGGAGTAGTGGAAACCTTCCCGACTTTCCAAATGCCTTTGGAAATTCTCTGCACCTTTTATTAGTGTCTATTCTCAACACCTTTAGATTGGGCATTGCTTGTAGTTTGGGAAAATCACTACCCTCAAACTCAACTAAATCTAATTCCTATTGGAGGAAATTAATTTATACCAATCTATGTGTCCTCCATGTTGGAAATATGTGCAAATATGTGCTCAAGTGATGTGTTGTCATTGATGTCAAGATATTTCTCTATCTAAGATAATGCTACAGTAGAGTTTAGTGAGTTCATTTAATAAATGTAGAAAGTATGATAAATATTAGAGTTTGCGGAATATAGAGGTGGATGAAGGTTCTATTTAGTTGATACATTTCAAGTTTCATATGTTCGCATGAAGATCTGAGTGAGTTATGGGTATCTATATTGTGACTGGTTTTCTAGTTGTTCAATGGTGACAAAGTGACACTTTTTATCTACATTGCTCCGTATTGTAATGTCTTTATATATGTATCTATGTAGCATGTTTGGGACATTGACGTGTATCCTCAATTCAAATGGTTTGTGGTTTGGTGCTCCACAAGTGATTTTTACAGGTTGATAGTCATTGTTGTTAGTGTTCCTAAGTTTGGGTATGAAGATGCTGATTCTAGAATTTATATTGATGTGAATGGTGCTGTGGTAATTCATGATGCTTTTGGATGTTTCTGGATCATTTTCCTTTTGTGTTTCTATTTTTCAATGATTTTCATTCTCGCAATTGATGATTTTCATTGCTATGTTGGTGTTCTTAATATTCTTGGCTGACCTAATGATTGTAGCGTGTTGCAGATGTTCAAGGCATAATTATTGGAGTTGTTTTGCGTTTGAGGTGAAAGATTTTGGTTTGTGCTATGTCTTGGCATACATTTCTTAGTCTTCATGTTATATTATATTGAGTACGGTTATAATTTTGTGATTAGGAGGTGAGTGTTTGGATGACCTTGATGATCTTTCCAAGGTTGATGACTTGTATAAATAAATGTAATAATCTTGTGTTTGGAAGAGAGTGGATGTGTCTGTATGATAAATGTATACATATTGTGAAGGTAGAAAATGAGTGTGAAGAAGAAATCTTTTTTATGCTTTAATGGATCTAATTTAGGCATAGAGAAGATGCTTCTATATCTAGTTCATAATTTGTGTATGTAATCCAAATTTTCTTGTATAGGAAGTGAGCCTTCCTTGGGCAGTGAGCCATTTCCATTTTGAGTAGTGAGCTCTAGGTAGTGTGCCTAAATGTATGTGCATTCCCATTCATTGCATTTGACATTGCATTCTCATTTATTCCATATTGCATCTAGTTTCTTACAAATCACAATAGTTGCATTGTCATAAGAATCACATAGAAAGTACTCATTAGTATCACATAAGAACATTAATCCATAATGTCACCATACATAGTATCATACATCCATCATAATCTCATAATCATTCCTATATATCATATTAGTGCACACTCATATCACAATGCATATACACATGTCAACCATATTTGCATCCCACACATCATCATATATCCATCTACATCATAAAACCATTAGTATCACACCCTATACATAATCTAGTCATCATATAGGAATCCCATCTAACTACATATCATAACATAATATCACATAAAATCCATGCATACATATAACTCTGCATCATATATATAGTAGTAGATACATTCATCCTACATACACAAGCATCAATACATCACATATACTCATAAAACATCATCAAACTACATAAACACATCCATATACACAAATACACATAAGAAACACATGCATATAATCATCACATATGCATAATCATTATCATATAAAATTCATAATCATATTGTTCATCATCATAATAAATAAATCATAATCATAATCAACAGTCCATAAAAGTATCTAACATCCATAATAAAATTCCATAAATAATCAATGTCCATTAATAGGCCATCATAAAATGCATAAATATAGGCTACAAAAATAGTACATCTCATTGATATACATGACAAAAAAATGTGAGTCATTAGTAATTAGTGTGGGGAACTAGCCCAGGTTTCCTCCACCCTTTCCACCTCTAGCTAATCTGTCCCCTCCTCCTAGTGACCTAGTTTCCCTCATGCCCACTAACCCACCAGAGGTTGTCGATGCCCCACCCTAGGCTATATGAGACCTCTTTGTAAATGAAGGCTCCCTCAACTCCTTAGATACTACCTAGAAATATAGGGCCATGTAGCACTAAACCTCTCTCCCCCATATCTTTTCCAACCGATATGTTGTAAAGGTATCTACCAGTACCTTCGAGAGCCCCCTTACAACCATTGCTTATTGAGTAATCTCTTGCTCCGCTCTATATGTCTAGGCCCACTTTTGAGCCTCTGCTAGCTCTGCCAAGTGGCCCTACTACCTCCTCAATTCCTACTACCCTAGTGGTCTACTCTACCTCTAATGTATGACATATCTATACCACCTATCTCTCTTCCTCCTCCACCTAGGCTCTTAGTGTCCTTACCTTAACCTTTGTATCAATGATCTCTATCTCCATATCTCTCACCCTAATATGTACCCACTTATGAAATTTATCTTCCTACACCTCTGTTATCTTTTGGGTCATCCTCTATACCACCCTCTCCATCCCCATCATATATGATCTGGTAGCATCTCTTTATATCTATAAGGGAGAAATCCAAGGTGTCTTCCTGGATTCTCTCTACCTCCAGGTCCCTCTACACACATGTAGGTTTATCTCTTAGAATATCCCACTCAGTGTGCACTATTTCCCTTTCCAACTCTAAGGAAAAACATCTTTCTCAGCTCTCATCCCTGTCCTTTCTCATCATATCTATGGAGGCTCGTACATTCTCCATCTCCCCCTAAGGCACCATGTTAGGAATTTTTTCCTATGATCTTAATCATATCCTTTGTCCACCTGCCCTCTAGGATTTCTATGCTAGAGCTTGACCCTATACTTGTATAAATGGTATTGATATCTAAGTCGACACCTATTCATGTACCTATCCACTAGGTTCTGCTCCCTATGTTGGCCTCTCTACTTGTGCTGACCTTTGTACCCAATTCTATACTATCTTTTCTCTCCCAACCCTGGCTCCTCCTACTTAAGTTTAATCATGCACATCTTTTCTGTTCTATTCTCCATCATCACCACAATCATCATCACCCCCTTCCCCTCATCAATCTCCATGTTGTCTCTAGGCTTCTTGTCAGCCCTTATTTGCACTAGATCACTGAGTCTGAATGGCATGTGGGCGGATCACCATACTGCATATGCCAACATCATGCCTTCATCATCTATATATGACCTCCTAACCCAGGGTACTGATACGATTCTTAAAACTGGCTCTAATAGATCTACACCATCCACATAGTGGTTCTAGGTACCTGCTTCCCAAGTCACACAAGGGTGGATCAGTCTGTTCCTAACCCCATCTAGTACCTGTCCAAATTGTCTCCTCAACCTACTTGGCATCTATCACTCTATCATGTGAATAGTCCTCTCAAGCAGTCAACAGTCTGTCTAGACATATGAAGGGTAACAATCATCCTCCCTATCCCACTCCTCACAAACTCTATAAGGAGTCCAACAAAATCTTGCTAAATAATCCAACACCCTTTTCTAGTAGTCCGTCATGCCCATTGATCTATAATACACATGCCCTCAGTACCTGCATGCATAGGGCTCTCTGGGTTGTATACTTCCCTCTGCCCTAAGTGGCCATAACACCATAATTTTCTCCCATGCCTAGACTAGCAACAATTTCACCCACATCCCAAGGTTATTATATCCTTAATATATATACATGTGCATATTGAGATACGATTACCCTAGGATTGTGTATCCCCAATAATGAAGTGTGGTGATCTCTAACATATGATACAAGGTGCTGGACCACCCCATAGTGAACCAATGTCCTTATAGGTCCGACAATATCTATCCACCGATTAAACTTACCAAGTATAATGTCAATTGTGGTAGCAAACTCTCCACCATAGGTCTCCACTGCATCCACACCTTTCTCATCAAGAGTCTCCTCATCCTCAGTCTAAAATACCACTCCATATAGCTAGTACTCAAAAACCTCTTGTCGGTACCCAAAGATCACACCATGAATAAAAACCCATAGAATCCTCCATACATCCAATAGCATGATTGAGGCTTCTCTTGTCTACAAGTGGAAGGAGGACGTCTCTCTAGACATCTCATTGATCATTTTGCATCCTAACCCTCCATTCAATGTTGAATCTCACTCATTCATTCCATCCAAAATCCTATAAATTGGAGCCTCTCCATGAGCATTTCATCCACTTTCAATTTGCATCAAAACTATGTAAAAATTATTCTAGAGCATTTAGAGTTCATTTTGAGCAATCATAGCATTATTTTAGCATTTCGTAGAGTCTCATGGCATCTCTATCTTATCAGTATAGAAATCATGATTTTTTATTGTAGTTTGCATCTTCATACACTAGCTCAATCCCTACTTTCTCCATTAGATTGCATTGTAGGATTTGCCATTTCATCCATATTTACATTAGAATAATTTGGAGATAATAATTGATTTGATCGATTAGAGAGCATGCCCATATCAAAATATTAAAGAGAAAATTAAATAGAGTTGGGTGCCTGCATTTTGGCTCTATCAGAGGTATGAGTAAGATTTTTGATTAAATGCTTTGTTTTAACTTGTTTTATGATTTGTGCATTTGAAGTTAACCATTAATTTTACCCATATATAATAGGATACTGTACTATTGATTGAAGGACAAAAACCTGTCGGTTGCAAATGGGTGCTCCAGAAAAAGATTGGTTCAGATGGAAGCATTCATATGGATAAAGAAAGGTTGGTTTTGAAATTAGGCCACTCTCAGGTTGAGGGTGTCTATTATGATGAGATATTTAATCCTATAGCAAAATTATCATCCATTAAACATTTTTTCCTTTCTATATATGTGACTTATTATTTAGAGGTTGAACAAATGGATGTAAAAACTACTTTCCTTCATGGTGATCTGGAGGAGCATATTTACATGACATGGTTAGATAACTACGTGATAAAAGGTAAAAGTAATTTGGTTTGTAAATTGAAGAAATATTTTTATTGCCTCAAGAAGAGTCCTACGATTCGGTATAAAAAATTCAATACATACGTGTTTAGTTTTGTATTTGAGCATTCTAAATCAAATCATTATATTTATTATAAATCTAATGGTGGTCATTTCATAGATATTACTTTATATCTTGATGATATGTTGTTCATTGATAAAGAAAAATGTATGATTGTACAAATGAAGTCTCATTTGCTCCTAAATTTGAAATAAAAAATCTTGGTAAAGAAAACAATGTTCTTGGGATGGAAATTAGAAAGAGATAGAATAAATAGAAAGCTATGGCTAGTCTAGAGAAAGTATATGAACTCAATTTTAGAGAGTTTTAACATGTAGAATAGACCATTATGTGTTCCCTTTATAGTTAGAACAATTTTTCTATTTTTGATTTTCCAACATCCGTATCAGAGATGAAATACATGAACAAAATACCATATCAGGATGAAGTTGAAATTTTGAAGCATGTTATGATTTTTACTAGACTAGACCTTTCCCAAGCAGTGAATTTTTTTTTGTGAATGTTTAATCTTGGTAAAGTTCATAGCATGGATGAATTTAAAAGAGTATTTAGATATTTTAATGGTACCTCAAAGAATTTTGTGTGTTATCATGGTAATATGATAGGAGATAAAATTTCCCTTGATATTTGTGGTTATGTGGATTTAAATTGGGAAAATGATATTGAGAGTAATAGATCCACCAATACTTACATGTTTAACTTATTTAGTGACATAATAAGCTAGATGAATAAGCGATAAGTTGTGGTTTATTTGTCCACTACTAAAGCTAAGTATATGGCAACTACTCATGCTTGTAGAGAAGCCATTTTTCTTAAGAGACTATGTTTGGATATTGGAATAAAACAAGAATAAATTGAAAATCACTGTGATAGTCAAAGTGCGATTTGCTTAGCTATGAACCTAATATTTCATGTTGAGACCAAATAAATTGATGTTCAATATCATCTTGTTAGAGATATGGTTGAGAATGACAGGGGGAATTTGGTTAAGGTATATGCTTTGATAAATGTTGCAACTTCATTAATGAAGTCTATGAGCATAGATAAGCTAAGATGATGCTCAGAGTCTATAGGCCTCATGGTCACTAGCAGTTGAAGTATGATGTAGATACTCACTTTTATCTTAAAAGGTATTTGACAAGTAGGAGATTGTTAGGAAACATGTCTCAACCTTCAATTTACATGTGATTACTATTTATAGTAAGTTTACATTTGAGCACAAATTTTCCCTAAAATTTCCCAAAAGGTTCGGACGGGTTGGATAAGCATGGAAGCAATTTTTTTTTAGGAAGATAATGTCTAGATTTGAAGATATTAAAGTTTCTTTTATTTTTAAGTTGCCAAAGAAATTTTATGATTTTAACTTTGAAATCTTTAGAGGCTTCAAAATGGACCAAAATTGTCTATAACGAACATAATAAGTTATAGCTTGATAGAGCATGTTACCAGATTTTGGGTGCTTCAAATAGTTCATTAATCAAACATATGACTCAAAAGTTATGGCCTCTAGAAGTTGGGTCGCCTGAAATAGGAAATGTAAAAATGTGTTGAACACATAAATGAATTCTAGAAGGGAGTTATATGTGTTGATATGTGTTTTGACACACCATACACAATATTTGAATAGAGATAAGATGGGCACCACTTTATAAGTGGTTTTTATCCCATGGTTTTGTAATACCATTTGACAGTTCCATGTATTTTATCTTCATTATATTAGGTGCATGAAATATAGGGTGTGTGTAAGACTCTTATAGCTATTTAGTTATCTATGGATCTTTGGTTGGTGATACTCCTGTGAGAGGCTTAATTTGAAAGTATATTATAATTTGTTATAAATTTTTGAAGTGTGGAGGTTTTCTCCCTAAAGGGTTCTCCCCATGTAAATAATCATCTTGTGGTATGCATGTGTTTTTTTTAATGTTATTTCTATTAATTTTGTATAAATGTTTTGAAGATTTGAGAATTTTTTTACCCTCCTCTTGAGATTAGTTTAGGAAGGTGTTCTACTAGTTTAATTTTCTTACACTTCTTACTCAATGTGCCTAATGTAAGAGAACTTGGGTCCACAAATTTCAATTTTCAGTTCAATTTTGGTTAATTTTTTATTAGTTTTTAGAAAATTTTCTTCTAGAGAAGGTCATAATGGGTATCCACAATTTGAATTTGTTGGAAAAGAGAGAATAAATGACTAAGGAAAAAAATGGCTAAGTTATAACTGATCAAAGGTTTCTACCTCCTTAGGATCTTATCAGGAGCTTAATCTATTCTAGGGATCCTTAGAACAATTGTAATTCTTGGTTGTAGTGAAATATCCAACAAACTAATTATTGAGTCTTTAATTTTTGCTAAGTTCAAATTTGATCAAGTAGAGGAGTCAAAAGAGTATCTTTATTTGAAATTTGGGAAAAGTTAGGATGATTCGGAGGTTAGGTGCACATACTGAGCAGTTTTGGGAACACTTAGAAACCCCAACTAAATTTTGAGTTCCACTAGAAATCTCAATCGAAAATGTCAATGAATTTTTCCTTTCAAAGTATTTTGAGTTGAAGGCATTTATGGTTCATGAGATGTAGAACTTGTGGATATATTATTTTTTCCTCCAAATTTCTTGATTATAGAAGACTAATAGTTTTGAAGGTTTCTCTAGTTCACGAAGAAAGTGCAGACAAAAGAAGAGTTGAGGTGTTCCTAAGGAATCTTAAAATTATTTTTAAAATTCCAATGGAGCTTTTTAATTTAGAAAAAAAAAAGGTGGATCCTAGAGCAAAGTGAAAGTTTGACAAGTTCTAAAAGTTTGACAAGTTCTAGATGAAGATAAACAATTTAATCAATAGGGAAATAAACAAGATTCTTCTTGGAATTCAAACCCTAACCAATAAATAAAATTATTTGAATTTGTAATAAACCTCAACATTTGAAAGGCTTTAGAAAGTGTTGGATTCTCAAGAAAGGTCATATCCCTGATAATATTTGAGGAAGGTATATGCTATTTAAGAACCTCAACACCTCAATAACCAAAGAGAAATGTTTCATGGGTTTCTAATGATCCCCAAAACCTAGATGATAGAAAATTTATGATAAGTGGAAGAAAAATAGTGGAGGTTTTACACATGTACTTGAAAAGGGAAATCAAATTAAGACATGGTGACTAATCTAGGGATTGCTTTGAAAGTGGTTGATTTGTCTTGCATCAAAATATAAAAGAGGAAGAAATTGATGTTGTAAGGGTCTTTTAACCAATTAAAGATATCTTGGCACATCTTTTGGCCAAAAGAGGTTAGTTTTTTTTTTTAAATCAAGAAAAGGTGGGAAAATACAAAGGAAAAATATTGAAGAGATAACACCACCATGATTAGAATAGTCACCATGTGTAGACTTTTCTAAGGAGAACACCAGGGAACAAGATATGTTTTTAGTGGAGAATATTGATGGAGGATGATGAAATGAATTAAATTTTATTTTTGTAGATAAACCATATTATCTTTGAGATTTTCTTCTTTTGTGTTATTGGTTGCATGATTGAGTTACTTGGTAAGGAAACCTAGCCATGATTGCACCAATCAAATTCTTTTTTTCTAGTGCTTATGCATATATTTTTCTAGATCAAGTGTTCACCATCATAAGAGAGATCCTAGGGTAGTGAAAAACTAATGCCAAATTTATATAAAAAATGATCATCTTGAAGAATGGATAATTTACAAGGCAATGAGTCAAAGATAGAAAAAAATATCTAAACTTTCTAATAGGAAAAACATTGCATTCCTTGCAACAATCTAGCCCAATACATGAATTATATTTAACAAATTGTAAATAAGAATGTAATGAATAATATTTCATTAAAATTACTAAGTCACTTTATTGTTGTTCTTTTAGATGGGGTAACCTCCTAGAACAATGCACAATATAATATAATTCATTGATAGTCCATTCTTTGATTAAAAACCTAAATTTGATGTAGGTCTATAGAAGATAGCTTCCAAGTCCCATGCATGTGGAATAAAATTACTTCACAAAAAGATCAAATAAAATGCATATGCATTTGACGATTTTATTAATTCTATCTTAGTACTTAAGAAATTAATCAAGAATAAAGAGTTAGGATTGCACTTCATTCTAGAGAATGTTTCCCTTATATATTTTTAAAATCTTTAAAGATATATTTATCAATTAATTAATCTAAATTAATTTATAGTTATACATTTATGTTCTATTAAATTAATACAAATTAGTTTTCTAACAATTTATCGTCTTTTACAACTATATAAATCATATTAGATTTTCACATAATATTATCATATTCTAAAGTACGCATTAAAATTACTCAGTTAAATACTCATGTCTTTCATTTCTTATTTTCTAAAATAATATTAATTTGTGATAGCACAAAAAGTATCAATTAATTAATCTAAATTAATTTATAGTTATACATTTATGTTCTATTAAATTAATACAAATTAATTTTTTCACAAATTATTATCTTTTACAACTATACAAATTATGTTCTATATAAATTAAAATTGTTGGAATTATATTGAGATAATTTGTACTGAGAGGGGAGGGGTGAATCAGTACCTCTAAAACTTTTCTTGGTTAGCCCATTAACCCTTAGTCATCAGTTTGTAAAATAACTTATCTATTTGTTCATCTTCCTTTATGCATATGAAATCATATCATACATTCCATTTGATGTGTAACAGTAAAAGAAACATACACTAAATTTGATAACACATAACACAAATCATAGAAAACTAATGTTAAGGAAGTAAAAACTGCGGTGGGATTGTTACTCACAACCTTCACTATCTGTAGATAAGAAGAGTCAGTTAAGGCTTACAATTTTGGTCACTTCTGATGACCTACCCTGTTAGGAGTATTACATTGGAGACCTGTTAAGATCTACTTCGTTTGAAGCTTTCAACAACACTATTAAGTGTGCACTCTGTTAAGAGATTTACAAAGGACGGTTAAGTCCACCTTCTACAAAAGGATTTTAGATGTGATGCACTTATTAGAATTCAACTACATAGGTCTTTGATCTGATGATAAATACAATCTTCAATTGTTGATAAATAGATCCTATGAAGCTCCAAAAATACTATTAATCATCCTTCCATGATTGAGTATTACCTTTATCTGCTTGTCGGTATCCTCTGTGTGTTCTTGTTAACTGATGTATTTTGTTTATGCTCTTTGCATGAATTCTACCTTCTACTGCTTAGATGCTCTTCGTGGCTATCAATTATCAAGAATTCATGTACTCACAATTGAGTATGAACATCTATTTATACTAGCTTAGGTTCAATTCTTGATTCATGCATTTACGGGTTAACTCTAGATTCAAGATATACAACTTGATCTTGATCTGTAGTTAGATATGCTTTAGATCCATTAGGATGCTTTAAAGCATTTACATAAAGCTTGCATGACCATAAAAAACAAAAAAAAATTCTACAAAATAGAATAACTTTGTCTTATCCGCCGTGTATGAATCAGATCCACAATTTGCGGCTTTTCTATCTGTCAGTTCTGACGGTCGGTGTTCTTGGTCATCGGTGTTCCTTTCTCTGAACATGTCATCGGGTATGCTTATCTATTCCTATCGGGTTGACTCTGGAAACTATGTTTCCAGTAATGCTTGTGTTCACCAGTAATGCTTGTGTTCACCGGTGATGCTTGTCACATTTATACTTAGCATTTTTCTCAAAATTCTTTGTCCTATCGGGTATGCTTGCATTTCATTGGTACTGCTTGTGGTTTTCCGGTGATGCCTGCTATCTGTCGGTAATGCTTTCTATCTATGTTTTTCCTCTGAGTATACTAATGGCAAAATAATGTCATCAATCTCCCCCTTTGACATTAGTATCAAAAACATAATATGTGAAACATACTGAGTGTATTAGTATGTACACCTGTGTATACTTCTGGGCCTTATTAGTCATTTGAATGACTCCCCCTATGTATGTGCCGGTAAGTGTAAGTATATATATATATCCTTTATCTTTTTGTTTCTTTTTCTGATATATGTATTGTCTGGATACTTGTATTGTACATGGCTATATACATTGCCTTTCCTCCTTTTTTGATTCTAAGGAAAAAGGCACTTACAACTTCTCAAAAAGGTGGGAATGTGAGGATTTGACTTCCTCCATCATTTTCTCCCATTTTTCCTTCAGCATTTCTAGAGCCAGTTGCTCGAGTGAAATTCTTACATGAATATCATAGATGTTGTCTACTACAAACATCTCTGAGGTTGCTATCAGATTTCTAGCCTCTGAGATATGCTGCTGAAGTATTGTGAGATTTTGTAAAATGTGTGCTTGTAATTCTGTAATCTCTCCTCTGAATTGTGTCTCAGCATCCCATATTTCTTGTCTTAGCCTGTTTTCCTTAATTACTATGTCATGATGTTCCTTTATGCTCTCGGCATTTGAGGTTAGGATTTGTGCACTCTTAGTGACATTAGAATCAATTTATGTATGTTTTTCACTGTTCTCTTTTGTAAATTTGTCAAGTGTGCACATTTTCTGAACTAAGGTTATTGCCTCTACAATCATTGGTTCCATTTCATCACTAAGTTTTGAGAGTTTAACCTTGTTCAATGCCACTTCTTGGCTTGTCTTATCAATTAGCTTGTATTGATATTTCTTCTCTGCTTGTTCTTCCATTGCTTGGTTGGCTTCTATCCCTTTCTCTGTGATAGCATCGGTAAGAACAACAATTTGTTCCTTAACTGAAGTATTTTCATCAATTTTTACTTCAGGAACCAGTTGTTGGAGTATTTCTTTGGCTTTTTCAAGTGCCATGTTTTCTCTGTGTTCTTTGATCAACTTCTTTTGTATGGCTTTTCGTTGACAAAGCACTCCAAACTCTTGAAGTTTGTCATTGTCGAAAGTGGTGATGTCCCAATTCGGTACTTTAATGACTTCATCTAGTGTGACAACCAATATGTCTTTCTTTACTATTTTCTTCTTCTTCTTCTTTGGCTAGTTGGTGGTGGCAGATTGATGTAATACCATCTACAAAGCCTGTGATTGTGTAGATTTTGTTGGTGAGTGTAATGATGTTGAGGCATCCTTTTGTACCTATTCTGTGATCACCGGCCAGTTTTGTGAAGATGTCTCCTCATGATCCTTGGGTGTGTCAACAGATGAATCTTCCTTTTGTTTCATCTCCTCATTTCTCTTTACTTCCTTACTCTTTCCTTTCTCTTCAATCTACTTTGATATGTCCTCTATTGTTTTCTTTGTCTCTTGCTCTTTCTTTTCATCGGTGGCATCCTTGATTTCTATGTCGGTATCCTTTGGAGTATTTGATGCCCCTTTATTTTCATCTGTACCCATATCATTGGGTATATCATCATATTTCTTAGATGATTTGTCCTAGCTAGACTATATATTGATAGCATCTATCAATATATTGATATTAGTTGGCGTATTGTCAGTTGTAGTGTTAATAGCTTTGTCCTGTTCATCGGTATTATCCCTTGTTGCAGTGATATCTTCATCTTTTTGCATATATGCTGCAGGGTATTTTCCTATAATGGTGTCGACAATGTTATCTAACCATGATTCATCATTAATATCCACATCTAAGTTACCCTTAATTGTTAGATCTACTTTGGCAACTTCTTCATCCTCCAAGGTAATGTGGATGGGGCTATCTAGGACTTGATCATGTTGGCCATCTTTTGACCAATCTTCAT
>MU217887.1:427210-437626 GCA_018584345.1 Thuja plicata | reverse complement strand
TATCATGACTTGAAACCACCATTCTGCCTGAGAAAGAAACATCCGTTGAAGTTCAGGTCTCTGCCGGGTTAGGATCTACAACCTACCCAAAGCAATGAAACTCTGATAACAACCCACCCGGCTAAAAAAGGATGGCAAAGGAAGGGGAACCCGGCAAAGACTTCCTGTCCTAGGGAAGACTTAGACCTAGACATTAGACTGACCAGACCAACATGACATGACCATATGACTCCAATATTGCAAAAAAATGGGTGACTAAAAGTCAGACAACATGTTTCAAATATGATAGAACAAGTAGAAGAGGCTCAAGATCAAAGAGACTATTTGGAGAAACAAGAGATGGTTGTACTTTTATTTGAGGATTTACCCTCTTTTGTTGATCAAGAGAAGGAAGATGAGATTCTAGTCACATCAGCATAACAAAGTGTTCATGATAAAGAAGTTGATCAAAGCTTAGAGGATTGTTTTGACAACATTATTGTAGATTTATGTGAGAAAATTGTTGTTGAGAGGTCAGAATATGTACCTATTCAAGGGTGCTCCATTTTGGAGACCCTTCTTTCTAAAATTTGTATACGGGAATGCAAGCTAGAACCAAGTGCTCCTGATTCCTAGTGGATTAATAGTTTTGAACAGCTCCCAGCTGACTTGACAGAAAATGATCATACTTTGGCCATGGAGGAGGAGCTCACATGACTATTAATAATGAAGGAAAACCACGAGGAACCAGAGGAAACTAAAGAAATCAGCAAGGAGAGATCTAGATTCATACTCTCAAGAGGTTGTCCAATCCGGTATCTAGCCCTGTTGGAGAGAAGAGAAGAGTCCTCATTTACATCAACTCCTGATTGTGAGGATGTTGATAAGGAAGACCAAGTGCAACATGTTGATTCATATTTCCTCCATCAATAGAGTGAAGTAAGTCAAAATACTTCCTCTCTTCATGAAATGTTGCATGAACTTGTTAAATATGCTTCATTATTCATTTTTCTTGTGTTTTCCTATAAGCATGTGCATCATTGAAATTTGAAGAGAAAGGGAAAATATTTCAATAAACTAGCAAATGGTTTTGTTTAGCATGTTTTTTTTTTTGGTTAGGTTAGGGTTGGTTAGTTTTCCAGTATTTTCCCTAAGTGTTGTCAAGCACAGTTAGGTCAATTTTAGTTTTAGTTTTCCCAGTTTTTAGTAATTCTTCAAGATTCAAGGTTTGTCTGGGTTGCAAAGGAGGGGTTTCACTGAATTAAGGGTGGCTGTGAATAGTAAAAAATGTGGGAAAGGCATGCTTTGAGGTTGTTGTCAAAATCTGCAAACATAAGAAAATCATTCCTTAATGATCAAAAATACATTTACAATTTGTGATAATGAAGTTTGTGCTTCACTACCACAAATCATAAACACATACGCAATCATTAGGAAAGGGTTTTCTTATATCCACAGGCTAGGTTGAAGGTTTCAAACATGTTATTAATAGACTCATTGCCCAATGGACTATTTTAGGCTACTGGTCCCAATGTATAGTAGGTAGACATCCATCAGAAGTCGCCATAATTGTTACCCTAATTTTTTACATGCAGTATGAGAATCATAAACAGTAAAGAATTGCATGAAGGTACATCTCTTTAAGATTACTATTCAACTAATGCAGATTATATACATTGTTGTTACATTCATATTATCAAATTACATTGTACGCTAAGTATTGATCAGATTCAGATTTTCATATTTATAATTGATCATTACATTATGCATTCAAACTGAATGTAGTAAACAAGTGTTCCTTCCATGTTACATCTTTCTTATTGAAACTTAGAGGACATATGCAGTAAAATAAAGTAAGAGAGAAGCATGCTAAAGTTTAGGGGTCCATGCATTGCCTTTAAGAGGTCTTCTTCATACTGAAGCTGATTGGCAGCATTATCTAAGTCTTCATCTCCTCGGCCTTGTCTCTGTTTGTCATGAATCCTAGCTTTTCTTTTGGTCCTATATCCAACATCATGGAGAAAAATATGTTAGATTCAAATTGGATCTAAGCAATACATAAAAACCTAAAAGCATCATACATCAATCAAACTTCCAAAATTGCACAGTTACCAATAACATCAATGCAATGGGAAGATATGCATCTACATTAAGAGGATAATAGCATCAAAGAGACACAACTTTATGAAATCCTTCACTTTTTTCAAAAATGCAATGAAGAAGAGAATCATGATTGGTCACATTATCCTGAATTACTATAGTTTGTGGGTGATCATCACTCTGATTATCCAGACACTATGGAATCTAGAACAATATAGCTATCTATTATCCCATTTCCCATAACAAGTTTCATGAAAACAATATTATCTTGAAAAAGTGGAATAGTTGTGGCAATGTAATGTTTAAACTTGCTGAAAATAGATAATAGAGGTAATGTTGTTTGTGAGTGTCACAAGCCCGTGCTTGAACCTCATGAACATGTGAAAATATTCAAACTATGCAAGCAATGACAGCAATCAAAACTAGGCAAAAAACAAGTTATGTGTGTGTGCAGAAGAGAAAGAGATGTTTAGAAAAGGAAATGAATGATTGCTTCCAATCAAATAAAAAGGTAATACTATTATTCAATTCTGCACAAGTGAAGTTCTTCATCTTAATGCTGTTTGAAATGGAATGAATATGCATATGAAATCATCAAATAATAGTGCATAAGGATGGATCAAAGAAGGATACAGTAATGCTGTTACAAAGTAACATGCATTTACAAAAGAGCTAATTGCATCGTTATCAAAATGGAAATTGCATATACATAGTTCATACATTATTGGCATTGGACAAGTACTTCATCTTAATGTTGATCTGTACACTAGTGTGTTTAAATGAGAGGAAGAAAGAATAGAGTAAAATCCATGTTTGCAGAAGGAAGAGAAAATACATGTTCAAATAGTGATATCCTTTTTATAAGAGATATGCATGCATGCACCAAAATTGAACAAAACAATGTGTTCTTAAAGAAACAAAAATCAGTGACACTATTATGGGTCAAGAGTGGAAAGTATTGTTAAATGCTATTATTTATGTTCAAACCAAGTGCCTAATCAAGAATGGAAAAAAAATGAAAAAGAAATGAGATGTTCAAGTAAACAATGCTATCATTTAATGTTGTTATAATGACAAGTGTAGAGATTATACATATATGTGCATATGCAGATATAGAAATGAAATATTAGAACTATGCATGTACAAGGAAAATATACATGTTCAATGCTTGAGATCTATTTCTTAGTGTTACTCATTGGAGTCATGAGCCCCTACTCAAACCCCATGAGTAACTTTTTCATTAGAAGTGATAACTGTGTATAAATGTAATGTTTGTCACTGTTTTGCAGAAAGAGACTATGTGGTGAAAAAACTTCAGATAGAATGATAATAACAATTCAAAGCTCTCTATCTCTAACAAAGTGTGGTGACATTCAGACAAAAGTCACTGTCAATAGAGGATCCCAAGAAGACATCATATGAATGTAAAAACCCTAAGACGACAAGATTGCAAACATCTAGTAAAGACGGTCAGATGTGTTCATTATTAACTATAGACATCAACAGAGATGAAGCTCGTTATTCAAGCTAGAAAAGGAAGCTTACATGGGCATGTAGACAGTGAGTCAAAAATGAGAAAAAAATAAATAAAAGCATAGTGATGAATCTGAGATTCATTGCAATCAATATAGAGAAACCCAGTAAAAGCCAAAAAAGTCATGACTCAAGCTAGACAATGAAATGATGTATTCAAATGAAGATAGTCAAAATATATCAAATCCATCATGGACAGCTAGGTTTTTAAGCCAAGAATCTAGCTCAAGCTCTCGAAGATGCAAGGCAATGTTTTAGACAACAAGTGTTTTTTTTTTTAAAAAGATGGTGAAACCCAAGTCAATAGCAAATACAATTTCAACAAATGCAAAGCATGGATAGGAAGAGACAGGCAAAGGTGACTTATCACTTGTTTAAAGTCAATATTGATGAATACCTATGCTCCAAAGCTCCATGCATATCCAAAATACCTAGTCATGGATGGAGGAAAGAATGCACACCATAAGAAGTTGACTCTAATTTTTAGAGTCCACGGTGTTATGGAAAGCCTAAGCTCTCTGCTTGAAAAGAGTTAGCTCCAGTGACAAGCAAAGACCAAGTTCTTTATAAACAACAAGTAACTTCAATATTAAGAGGAGGAAACTTCTAGTCAAAACCCAATTCAAAATTAGTCAACTCCAGCAAGATCCAAAGTTCCATGTGCATAACCATAAGCCAGAGTCAATGATGGAGAAAAGACTGCAGATCAGAAGAGAAGAGCCCGCAGTATAGAAGAGCCCGAGCTCTCAGTTTAATAACAGTGGAGCTCCAGTGAGTGATTTGATTTAGGATAAAAACACCGCTCGAGCTCATGCATAAAAAGTGAACGTGCACTCCATTCCCAAGCAAGAGCCTGAGTTCATGCACAAACAATGCATGTATGAGTTCTAGTTCAAAGAGCTCAAGCTCTTTAATTAACTCATGTCCACAGTCAAATATGAATGTGAAACTACAATATGCAACTGATGCCAGTTGGAGATCACTAAAACCAACTCCTAGATAGCAGTGGTAATTCCATAATTGATAGTCAATGCCACAGGAGCAATAGAAGCTAGAGGAAACGCCACAAAATAAGCTAGTGTTTTAGAAAACCATACCTTTCCCCAAATGCAAAATGAAATGCAGTAATAATACTAGTTTGATAAAATTTTGGATTCCAAATGAGTACATGAAGAAGTTATGACATTAAAGACTGTAGTAGTTTGGGAGAAGGAGCCTCTGGATGTTCACTCTTAAGTTGCATACCAAACATCACATAACCTATGCCATGGAGTGGTTTTTTTTGAAAAAAGGTTGTGAATGCTAAGCATTGGTCATGTTGACCTAGGTTAATGCTATCAAAATTAGGCTTGGTAGGGTTATGTAGCATGGGGTTAAAGTATATGTTTGGTATTAGGGCTTGATTTTGTATGGGTTGATGGTGGTTGGTAATGTATTGTAGAAGAAGTATATTTTAAATTCCAATATTAGAGGCTAAAATTAGGGCATCAATTATGCCTTAGAATTACGGGTTTTTTTCTGATTTGGAGGTCTTTTAGAGGGGATAAGATTTTCCAATTTATCCATGAGAGAGTATATATCTGAGCTTCCTTTTCAATTTTAGGGTTCATAATTTAGGAGGAAGGTGGTTTTAGTGAACTTCTTGTTCCTCTACACTTTTTTCATGCATTTTGTAGACATTAGTTCATGTTTTATGCAGATTGTGTTCAAGTGAATCCACATATTCCTTGGCATAATTTTTACTTTCTCATGTAACTATTTTGTAGATTTTGAAGATAATAAAGCTTGCCCATTATTCATACATCTTTCTGATTTTGTATTATCAGTCCTTTCAATTTTCTGCATTTAAGTGTAATGTATTTTGCAATATAGATTAGTGAATTGATCTAATTCCTATTCTAGGTTGGAGAGTGAAGCCTTTTACATAATCTACATGTTTGTTGGCAAAATTTTCATTGTTTGTGGTTCAAACCCTAATAGTGAGATTCAGGTTAGCATATGCATTGAATAGTGAATGTTATTGTAGAAATCATTAAGATATGTCCTGTAGATGCTTAGATTGAAATTATGACAAGTCTAAATCAATTTGGTGTATCACCTTTTTAGTTTTGTTTATTCAGTTTTAGTTATCCTTTCTCCCTTTTCCCAAAAATCATAAAAAGCAGTAATAGGTGATATCCCAAATCCAATAGGAACCAGCCTAGAATCTAGATATTCCTTCTTAATCAGAATACCCATAACTCATGAAGGTTTCCATTATTACCATGAAATATTTGTATGTCCTAATGCCTGAGTTAGGGTGATATTTTTTGAACTTAACAATATGTTTTCATTAATACATATTTAATCAATATTATTTCAAAATTTACTAAAAAATACAAAATTAGATGATGTTTCAATCTATAAAAAGTCTATAATTTTATAGGAATCTAAACTCATAAACATAGATTTTCATATGTTATAGATAAAATTTATCTATACTCTACTTTTGTTTTTTAATTTTGATTATATAGATAAAAAATTCACAATGATTCTATATCTATATATATATCTATATATATATATATATATATATATATATATATATATATATATATATCATCTTCTCAATTAATTTTCATCATTTTTATGTAGCTCACCATATATAGTAGAGTAAGAGCCTCTTAAAACTATGACATGAATAGTGAGATTGAGATGGAGATAGATATGGAGGAGAGGGATATGTAGAGAAGATAAGGGATAGATAAAGAGGGAGGGGAAGGGGGTAGATAGAGATGGTAGATATACATATACATATTATTAGAATAACTGAGGGGGGGGGGTGAATTAATGGCCTTCATAATTATTCCAAAAGATCTTACCAAAAACTTATATCTCAAATATAATACCCTCAGTTATCTTACAATCCTAGTTTCGTTAAGATGTATGCCATAAGTAATCTTATCAAATATAAACTACTTGGTAAGATATACTGTTTATCTTTTCTAGATTTTACCGAATAGCAACAAATAAACTTAGTGTTAACCGACAAATCTAGTTTCAATAATGTATAAAACAAAATATCAATGCAATGAAATATATACACATTTGACACATAGATTTTAACATGGAAACCCAATATGGGAAAAACCACCTGGGACCAACAACCCAAAATATTTTCACTCTTCTGAAGTGAGCTCGGTGAAGAGCCAACCCTGTTAAAGGTTACAATACACACTGTTAAGTGTGACCTTGTTAGAGGATTTAAAACTAACAGTTTGACTTTTGACCTAGCATTCACTGATGAGACCATTAACTATCTCTATTATTTTAATCTTTATACTCTATTTTTAAGTATTACCATAACAATCATGGACTTATAATTAGTTGAACTTATGTCAAAGAACAGATAGAACCATTAAACCTATGGGTAGAATAGATATGTCATATTGCAGTATTTCATATAATGATCAGAATGTCTGTTCTAATATCTGGATCAATTTGATTTAGCTACTTGCATGAATATCTTTGCATGATAACTAACCTACCAGGAAATAGGAGCCACTTGGGAGTGGTCGACAACATTCAAAGATAATAATAAAGACCAGCCATGGGCGGATAACCATCATGGCATCAGAAGACACAACTACTGCAAATGAGGAGCCACTATTTCAGAAATGCATGAACGAAGCACTGCTATATTCCTTCTGCACTTCCAGCATGTTGACTCGGTCACCTAGACTTCATTGCATATGTTGTGGGCTATTGTGTTTCCTATTTTTTCTGTAGCATAGTTTTAGTTAGATGGTTCCCTTTCTTGTTTTAGAATAATGAAGTCAATCCTCTATTTATGGGGAGGAGATTGTTATTTTGTAAGTTCAGAGATTTTTGAATATAGTGTTCTGATTGTATCTTGCACAAGTTCATTTTTATTTTTATGTATCATTCTCATGTAATCAGTTCTTGGAATACAATGAAGTAACTTTTGGTTTATATTTTTGTTCATATATTAGAAGAAGCCGACCAAGGGGGCCCAATTGGGAGGTGGATTAGAGTAGAGTAGAGTAGATTTAATTTCTACATTTCCAGCATTCTAGATAGAAGATTAAAATTTCTTCCTGTAGCATTGTACTTTGTGAATGTTCCTGCAACACCTGCAAGGATAGTTATAGTGGATGCTCTAGGTTGAAAGAATAGGCTTAAGTAGAGTTTGCAATTTATACCATTCATTTCAGTAATTAGTAGGTGTGTTTCCTTTCTTGAAGCCCTATTATATATTCCTTTCATGTACTTTACTTTCCTGCAACTTAGGTAGAGTGACTCTTTAAGGAACTTAATGCACATACTCTATCGTACCATTTCAAGTATACGTCCCTGGGTTGACAAACTAAATGCACCTCATGGTGGGAGAAGTTGTCCATAGATTGAATAAACTATTTCTAAGAGAGACTTTTTGCATGATTACTAAGCACCTATTGTGAGACGGTTCATTTTTGGCACCGCTACCAGGGATGGGGGTATGTGCAAGATGATGAGGGGCCAAAAAGTGGCGATGTGAAAAAAATCCACTTTTCACTCATCCAAAAGTGCACGAAAGTGCTTGTTGACTTTTTAGTAGGCCTGGGTGTTAGTACACCTAGGCAAACCTAAAACCAAAGCACAAGCCTAATTGGGTACCTAATTTTTTTGGGTACCCAAAACCTGCGGCATAAGTCAAAACCTATAAGCTGTTTTCCTCATTTCTGCTACTTGCGGCTGCATTCAACATTTTCATTGTGAAAACATTAAAACCCTAAATTTAATTATGTTTTTTCATTACTAATTATTTAGATAATAAAAGGATATATTTTTAATCTTGCTTTCATTGTACAATACGTCTCAATAAAAATAATTAAATTAAACATTCGATGAAACATTATTTTTTTAGGACTTGACAAGAAAACAACAGCACTGCTGAGCAGGGCACTTGGAACCCTTTTGTTTCTGCCAAAAATTTCAGAATTAGGTTCTTCATTATTTTATTTTTTTTCCAATACAAATTTTTCATCGTAGAGTGGTGTGTTTTGAGGATTGCAGGCAAAACAATTGTTGGTAGCCATGACTGGCAGTTTGAATCCATGGGCAAAAGAATTTGTTCCTCCTCCACAATACCCTTTGAATTTTCCATCGCTAAGTGGTGTGTTTTGAGGATTGCAGGAAAAACAATTGTTGGTAGCCATGACTACCAATTTGAACCCATGGGCAGAAGAATTTGTTCCTCCTCCACAATACCCTCTAAATTTGCCATCGCAGAGTGGTGTGTTTTGAGGATTGCAGGCAAAACAATTGTTGGTAGCCATGACTGCTAGTTTGAATCCATGGGCAAAAGAATTTGTTCCTCCTCCACAATACCCTCTGAATTTTCCATCATAGAGTGGTGTGTTTTGAGGATTGTAGGCAAAAAAATTGTTGGTAGCCATGACTACCAGTTTGAATCCATGGGCAGAAGAATTTGTTCCTCCTCCACAATACCCTCTGATTTGGTTTTCAATTTCAAATCTCACCAATTATAGGTCTTATAATTTCAAATTGCTTGCTAAGATTTTAATTTTTCTAAAAGCTTTGCATAAATGAATTTGCTTTCAATGGAAGAGACACAACCCTTCTCTCAAGACCTGCAATTGTTAATTATATATCTCCAATAATTTCTTTGTTGGGAAGCATCCATTCATCCCTCCTTCTATAACAAGGTGTGAATACATGAGAATGGTTTTGTATAGTGTATGGGGTGGGCATATGGCATGGTGAAAGAACGTGGGGAACGAGATGCAAATTCTTGCATTTTTAACCATTGTTGTAGAGCTTGATGCTGCTTTCTTGTGCGTGGAGGCATGTCCCTGCGATAATTAAAGACTGTGATGCAGTAAGTTTAGACTTGTGTAGTAACGATAGATGGGTGTGGAACAAGCACAGATAGCAGATCATGTGTCCTTAAACCCTACATTAAACACCATTCTTAATGCAAAAGGTTTAACCTTCCTTAAAATTTATCCTTTGTATTGGGAAAAAATCAGGTACCCAAAACCTGCACGGCATAAATCAAAACCTGCAAGCTATTTTCCTCATTTCTGCATATCCGACATCAGTAATAATATATTTTGCTGCCCACGGCTGCATTCAACATTTTCATTGTGAAAACGTTAAAACCCTAAATTTAATTATGTTTTTTCATTACTAATTCTTTAGATAATAAAAGGATATATTTTTAGTCTTGCTTTCATTGTACAACACATCTTAATAAAATTAATTAAATTAAACATTCAATGAAATATTATTTTTTTAGGACTTGACAAGAAAACAACAGCACTGCCGATTAGGGCACTTGGAACCCTTTTGTTTCTTCCAAAGCTTTCAAAATTAGGTTCTTCATTCTTTTATTTTTTTTCCAATACAAATTTGCCATCGCAGAGTGGTGTGTTTTGAGGATTGCAGGCAAAACAATTATTGGTAGCCATGACTGGCAGTTTGAATCCATGGGCAGAAGAATTTGTTCCTCCTCCACAATACCCTTTGATTTGGTTTTCAATTTCAAATATCACTAATTATAGGTCTTATAATTTCAAATTTCTTGCTAAAATTTTAATTTTTATAAAAGCTTTGCAAAAACAAATCCATTTTCAATGGAAGGGACACAACCCTTCTCTCTAGACCTGCAATTATTAATTATATATCTCCAATAATTTCTCTATTGGGAAGCATCCATCCATCCATCCATCCTGCTATAACAAGGTGTGAATACATGAGAATGGTTTTGTATAGTGTATGGGGTGGGCATATGGCATGGTG
>MU217887.1:399143-416801 GCA_018584345.1 Thuja plicata | reverse complement strand
AAGGTGTACTAGGACCCCCTGGAAGGCCCCATGACCCCTTTTGACCCATTTAAATGTTCAAATGTGTCCTAAGGGGTCCTATGATCTCTTAGGACACATTTGAGCATTCAAATGTGTCAAAAGGGGTCGTGGGGTCTTCCTAGGGGTCCTAATGCATGATAAGGCGTACTAGGACCTTCAAAAAGACTCCATGACTACTTTTGACCCATTTAAATGTTCAAATGTGTCTTAAGGGGTCCTACGACCCCTTAGGACACACTTGACCATTCAAATGGGTCAAAATGGGTCGTGGGGTCTTTCTAGGGGTCCTAATGCGTGATAAAGTGTACTAGGATCCCCAAGAAGACCCCACGACATCTTTTGACCCATTTGAATGTTCAAATGTGTCTTAAGGGGTCTTACAACCCCTTAGGACACACATGAGCATTCAAATGTGTCAAAAGGGGTTGTGGGGTCTTCCTAGGGTTCCTAATGCGTGATAATTTGTACTAGGACCCCTTAAGTCCCTTTGTGACCCCTAAGAACACATTGGAACACTCAATTGTGTCCTCGAGGGTCACAAAGGGACCTAAGGGGCCCCAGTACACCTTATTATGCGTTAGGGCCCATAGGAAATCCCCATGACCCCTTTTGACACATTAGAACACTAAAGTGTCTCCCAAGGTGTCGTACGACCCCTTGGGACACACTTGACTGTTCTTATGTGTTGTCGAGGGTTATAGAGGGACCTAAGGGGTCCTAGTATACTTTCTCAAGCGTTAGGATCCCTAGGAATCCTCTGACCCCTTTGGAAGCCTTTTTGATGCCTTATATTGGTGTAATTAACCTATATATTAATATGTCCTATATAATATATATTATATATACTATACTTGCTTTTATTATATATACAACAATATTTTATATATAATATATAATATATATCATATTGAATACATATATTATATAGTAACATATATATATATATATATAATAATAATAATAATAATAATAATAATAATAATAATAATAAATATATATATTATAATATCAAATATATATTACATACAATTTAAATATGAAGATATTATGTAATATATTATAAAATACATATTAATATATAATACGTATAAATTAATATATAATATATGATATATAATCTAATATTTAATATTAATATATATTATATAATATTTAATATATAATATTTTATATATATAATATATAAACTAATATATAATTCAATATATAATAGATATTATATAATATTTAATATATATAATATATAATCTAATATCATATGAAGTATGGAGAAATGGGAGGGTAAGAGGGAGAAAGGGGAGGGAAAATTCAAAATTCAAAATTCTACCGGCTTTTTCGAGTACACGATTAGGCTTGGTATTGCTTTGAGCATCATACCTGCCTGGTCAACTCTTCAAATGTCTCAAAAATGTGTTTTTCCCTTGTTTCTCTGAGTTCCAAACTTCAACCATGTAGCTGATGACTTTTTTTTGACCTAAATTTGATGAAACAAAAAGGGTATCTTAAGGAGATTATTAGCTTTCTATCGATATAATTGCTGTCAAATTTTGAATTCGGTAAGTAATTATTAGTTATTTGCCAATTGAGTTACCTCTAAAGTGCTGATTTATATACTGATTGAAAAATGGCTATAACTTTCAGACGGTATAATATTTTTGAAATCCAAAAAATGTGTCTCATTCTATGCTTCGCCTACTATAAGAAATTTTTTTATTTTTTTGAGTTTGGTAAAGTTTTCAATGAGTTAAGGTGGTCAGACATGGGAGTTGTTTTATTCTAAAAACGTTGTAGCAGATAATTCATAATTAATTATTTTTTTAGAATAAAATTACACAAAAATATGCGTCACATCCAGGAAGGAGTCTACTACTTATATATAAAATCTTATAAAAAAATATTATCATTTGAATATGATTAAGGTGGTCAGACATACACCTACTTCTAATTTTTTTTCTGAAATTTTTGTACTGCTGCATTGAAATCTATACTTTTCACCAATCATATTAACTTTTTTTCAGAAAAGGCCTAATAGTTTAGAAACTACATTCAATTTCCTATAGATTCTATTCTTCCAACTTTTTTTATATTAGGTTGATAGCTAGTTCAATTTTCACGTCAAGTTTACTAACCCTGATTTTCTAATTTTTCATTGCCACTTAAGGGCATAGTTTGGCCCCTCATGATCTTGCACATACCCATGGTGTCAAGCTAAGAAAGTTTCTGAGCCATTTTTCATTTCTAAGCTAGTTTTTAGTGGTTGTAGTTTTAAATTTGCTTCACCAGTGTGAAGAATTTATTTGCATGCATCGAAGGGGAAGAAGAAGAGACGAATATGGCAGATTTCTTCCAGGAGAGTCTGCAAATTTGAATGAGCAAGTTGAAGAAGTTGAGTTTCCTTTTTTTGACGCAAGTCCTGAGTTTCCTTCAGTAGTTTCGACAACAAATTTCAAACGAGAAACAGGTAACACTTCCTGCAATAGAAGGTGCAAACCTTCTTCCCACAGCTCTTCAATAGAATTCCATCGAGCATGTCCATAATAAAAACTTTATTTTTATGTGAAGTTCATTCCTCCATTCACTTTCCACTTCTTCTTTCCAACTCATCTCATTTCTCTATCGTCCACCCACCCACCTTCCACATCATCAAACTTTTCCTTTCTTTGCTTTTAATAAGAGCCGAGTACGCTGACGCAAGCCGCTGCCACTTTCATTCCACTCTCGCCACCTTTCTCTAGCACGTGCAAAGATCGAATGATAGGTACAATCTTTTCAAATTTTTTTTCCATTTTTAGTGAATAGATTTCAATGATTATATCTAGTACTGCAATAAATATATCATTACGACATTAAGCCAGTTCCATTCCTCGTGCCAAGTATGTTAAGGGTGGACAATTTTCAATGTTTCGTATGAGGGAGGGAAGTGTATTAATTCCTAAAATGTCATTTCTATTTACTCCTACAAGATTTAACATCACCTCAAATATGTACTTTGCCTTTGTCTCATTAAAGCCCATTACTATATCGCACAACTGTCATACATTTATTCCCAAATTATCTCTGATTGTCAGACCTGATGTGAATTATAATTAAGTTATGTGGAAACCCATAGTAAGAACTATAATTTCTCTTGTTAAAATACATCACCATTTTTTGTGCTGAGGATAACAGAGGAATTCAGAAGGAAGCCCATAGTTTTTCAAAAAAATGAGTAGTCTAAAATTCAAGGAACAAGGCATTTATCTACTACAGAGAAGACTAATTGAAAATTGGAAAGCACAGATGGGAGGCTAGTTATAGAGACACAAGCCAGTAGTACATGGTGTGTTACTTTCAGATGTTGAAGTGGTAAGAAGGTTTAATGCATGTGGCTGGTTAGGGTATTTCTTAAAGTTAACAAAATTTGATGAGGACTCAACAGCTAAATTTGCAAGTACATTCAAAGAAGGGCAAGCAACTGTATGGGGATTGACAGTGGTCGCAATAGAGGAGAGAATATTAGAAGTTACTGCATTACCAATGGTTGGAGAGCACTACCCTAATGTTCATGATGCCAGATTAGCTAGGGCCCAGTTCACCCTACTAGGCAACCCTCAACTAGAGATTAACAAATAAGGGTGCAAAAGAATGTCTATCCCTCTGTCGTATAATGAGTTGGCTATGCATATTATCAGGTATTTTACATGTGAAGGGAGATTTTCCAATTTGCATGCACATCATTTTAAATCACTAAGTTATGTAAGGCATAATCTACCAGTAAATGTCCCAAATTTCTTATACAATATGCTATGCATTAGTGTTGAGGAGACCCAAAAAGGAAATGTCAACTCTGTCAACCACCATGCCCTAATTAAATTGTTAATAAAAAGATGCCTCTCCCATGGCATGGTTAGAATTTGTCCAGCATAAAACCCTACAACCACAGGTTAACCCTAATGTGCAATTTGGTCATGATGATGCAATACCAATTGACCCAGCCGATGAGCAAGATACCCAGGGGACAAAAAAGAAAATCTGCAAGAAAGTATGCCTTTACCTACTCATGAGAGAAATATACCCACTTCTTCCTAAACCAAAGGAAAATGAAAATTAGAGGGAGAAATTTCCATTCTTGTAGCCAAGCCACAAACCCCTACTGCTTCAAAGGGGAAGAAAAGGAAGTCGGTTCCTATAGCAGCTACTCTTGTAGCAGAGAAGCTGAAGAAGGATATTAAGAAAAAAGCTGTAGAGATTGAAGAAATTCCCATGTGAAGAAGCCCTAGAATGAGATGACAACTCCCTAGAGTGTCCTCAGAAAGCCAACCTGATTCTCCTTTGCAATTTGATGAACAACCCAATGTACAAATCATTCCAGACGACTCCCCAAATCAGTCTGCAGTTCCAGACCTTCCTCCAAATTCAACAGAAACTTATGAAGTTGAACCTGATGTTCACCAAAATAGTCCCTAGGAAATCCATTAGGATATTCCAGACAGAAATGAGGAAAATGCCTCAGTAACCCTTCAGTCATCCTACATAGAAACTACCTTAGTGCCCTACAATAGAACTTGGTTAATAAGTTTTTTAGAGCAGTCATGGAAGGAACATAGGAAGCAGAGTAACCAGGTAGAGGATTGTGGCCCAATCACCTTTTAAACACTTCTCTTTGGATTACATAATAATTATGTTTTAACAACAACTTTATGGGGAGAAGAGAAAAAGAAATTGAAGAAAGTCATAACAGAGCAAGGAGATGAGATTGCAGAATTGAAATATCAATTGGAAAAATAGAAACAAAAGATGGATCATGCCCTCAAATTGGTTGATCAAATAATTGCATGTAGACCACCTCCTAGGGTTTATACCATCTATTTGAAAGAACAGTTCCTCTTGTTCCAACTAATGATGACCATTAAAGATATATACTCTGAGTTTAAGTCAGCCCAATAATTTTATGAATTTTACCAAACCCTTCCCTCATGGCAGAAAAATCTACTTTGTGAACTGTACATGCATAACTTCATCATTCTAGTAGAGACTAAGTGGAACCCTTTACTTTATATAGAGGATGTACACCTAATGGCATTAATGTCCTAGATGCACAATGAAGCCAACTATGACAGATAGCTGGAAAACTATAGGGATCAAGAGAAAACAAAGCCATTACCATTAAGAGCAGAGAGTAACAAGCCAAATATACTCCTTAGAGATTGGCTTAATTTGACATATGGAAAAATTAAGGAGGAAACCAGGGATAAAATTTTTGGGATTCAAATAGAGGTCTATGCAGATTATGATGGTTTGTCTTACTTAAACTTTTAGAGAGCCTTGGATGGTGCTAGAATCATATGGGGTTGGTTACCAAAGAATTGAAGAAATCTAAAACACACAGTCCTATCAACCTCCAAGAAGCTATTCAAAGAGCACCAAAACACATGCAAATGGGAAGGAAAATCAGATAGGAACTCTCATGTCCACTCACCATGCAGCCACCAATGCTCCTTTGGCCCCTGTATGACATCAATACTGATAGACTTGAACGACTACAGGAGGATCACATAGTAGATGTTTGGGAGAAGACAAGGGGTTTTTACTACACTTTCAAGAGCCATAGGTGAGGGAGGACAAAGGTTGGAGACTTCAGAGAAACTACCAGAAGATGTAATGCTTGAGGAAAAGCATTTAGCTTACCAGGGGGCAGATGATGAGACCATTTGTTGTCTCTATTATATTAATATTTATGCTCTATTTTTAAATATTACCAGAACAATCATGGACTTATAATTAGTTGAACTTATGTCAAAGAACAGATAGAACCATTAAACCTATGGGTAGAATAGATATGTCATATTGTGCCAATATTATATATATGTTGTAGTATTTCATATAATAATCAAAATGTGTGTTCTAATATCTGGATCAATTTGATTTAGCTACTTGCATGAATATCTTTTCATGATAACTAACCTGCCAGGAAATAGGAGCCGCTTGGGAGTGGTCGACAACATTCAAAGAGAACGATAAAGACCATCTACGGGTGGATAACCATCATGCCCTCAGAAGACATGGCTACTACAAATGAGGAGCCATTGTTTCATAAATGCATGAACGAAGTGCTTCTATATTCCTTTCACACTTCCAGCATGTTGACTCGGTCACCCAGACTTCATTGCATATGTCGTGGGCTATTGTGTTTCCTTTTTTTTTTTCTCTCTGGGGTAGTTTCAATTAGATGGTTCCTTATCTATTTTAGAATAATGAAGTCAATCCTCTATTTATAGGGAGGAGACTGCTATTTTGTAAGCTCAGATATTTTGGAATACAATGTTCTAATTGTATCTTGCACAACAAGTTCATTTTTAGTTTTACGTACCATTCTCATGTAATCAGTTCTTGGAATACAATGAAGTAACTTTTGGTTTATATTCTGTGTTCATAGATTAGCAAAAGCTGACCAAGGGGGCCCACTTGGTAGGTGGATTAGATTAGATTAGAGTAGATTCAATTTTTGTATTTCCAGCTTTCTAGATAGAAGAATACAATTTCTTTATGCAGCATTGTACTTTGTGAATGTTCTTGCAGCACCTGCGATGATAGTTATAGTGGATGCTCTAGGTTGAAAGAATAGGCTTAAGTAGAGTTTACAATTTGTAGCATTCATTTTAGTAAGGAGTAGGTGTGTTTCATTTCCTACAGCCCTAGTATAGAGTCCTTTCATGTATTTTACTTTCCTGTAGCATAGGTAGAGTGACTCTTTAAGGAACTTAGTGCACATACTATTTTGTACCATTTCAAGTATATGTCCCTAGGTTGAAAAACTAAATGCACCTCATGGTGGGAGAAGTGATCCTTAGATTGAATAAACTATTCCTAAGAGAGGCTTTGGGCTTGATTACTAAGCACCTATTGTGAGGCAGTTCACTCACTATGTTGTCAATAAGAAAATCTTTTGATACTCTTGAGTATCTCAATACAATAAGGATTATTAACTCCCACTCAGTTAACAGATTTTCTGAATCAATGGTTAAACTGATACAATAAATGATTTGTTTAGAATACAAATTTGATTTGCAAATATTCAGATCTATTGTGAGTTCTATAATAACTCTCTGATCAATATACAGTTCAGTTCCTTTGCTTTATTTCTTTGTTCTACTTGGTGAATGCTCTGTCCTTTATTTCTCGGTATCTATAGAATTCCTTGGCTCTATTCTTCAGCTTGTATGATTAGATCTGCATGAAGAGTTATATCTTTACACAAAATATACTCAACATTCCTCTTTTTGATAATGAATTCCTTATCTCTTTATATAGACATGATTAGCCGCTCAATCTCCTTGTTTTTTTCGTAGATCTCTTCTTGATCTATAAAACTTGCCATGCTTTTGTTTATCCTGTAAAGCTCTCCTTTAGTTTTATTCCATAAATCTCTCCTTGATAACTGTGAATAAAATGTGCTTTAAATCTCCTTTCTTGCTTTAGTTTAACTGATCATTAAAAATAAAGCAATCAATTAGTCAACCCTAAATTGTAGCTCTATCAACTAAGCAATTTTATCATTCTTTAACTCCAGTTATGCTTGCTCATCATCTTTAGTTATGCTCGGTCATTAACTCCAATTACTATGGTGCTCGATATACATTGTGAACTACTTGGTGTCCAGTGTCACTCGGTGTATACATAATTTTTATATTTTACCGATAACATAAAATTTGTCTCTTCAGATCTTCAAGGTTATGATATTATATGTATGAACAATCAAACCATATCAAGTTGACATCAATGACAATACAATACATTAACTGATTTAATGTATTGCATTCACTTTTGCAGCTCGGTGATCATCAACTTATAATCTTCAACATTCAATCAGTTATAGTTTATCAATCTCTTTGTTTGGCATTGATGGCAACACAATATGAAATATGCAGTATAAAACATACCATAACATACCAAACTTATTGTTCTATAACCAATTCAAATATCTGAATCTTGGTAAGCTCTTCTAGCTCAAATTTGATTATGCTGTGTGCTCTTCCTTTCTTCATTCCCTTCAATGGATAGGTGTAGAAATTCTGTCTTTTTATTTTGTCTCTCCCTTTATTTTAGAATCTCTTCTCCTATTCTCTGGATAGATATGTAGTGTTAAATCTCTCCAATTCTCTCCCTTGGATGGATGGTTATTTCATTGATAGTAACCTTTAGATATTCTCTCATTTTGTGTTGTAGAATCTTTTCTCCCTGATGGATATTTTATTGAAGCTTTCTCTCCCTCATCAATTGAATCTTTATCTTCCTCATCATTGGATATTCATGATAGATATTTCATTGAATCTTCCTCTCCCTTTGACAACAATTCCAAAAAAAAATATTACATCTCTGTAGTAGCCAACAATATCTCTGGTGTGTGGTTCAGATAAGTACCTTTAGTATACTGATATATCATTGCAGTCCATATCTTAGCTTGCATCAACATGTTTAATCTTCTGATAATGTGTAGGCTAATGCAACCTCCAAGTCACCTTAGTGAGTAGTAGACAAGGGATAAACCCCTAGTCTATTCATCAGGTATTCAAATGTATCTCTTGGCAATGGTTTTGTGAATATGTCTGCTAGTTATTCTTTGGATTATACATATTCCAGTATTACCTGTTTCTCTTGTACTTGTTCCCTCAAGTAATGATACTTAATAGATATGTGATTTCTCTTAGCATGCATCACAGGGTTCTTTGAAATGTCAAGAATTTCCTCATTCATACCTTTCAGAAATTGCTTGATCCATGCAATGTTAGAGAAATTTGCAGCAACAACTACATATTCTGCTTCTATAGTTGATTGAGATATGCATCCTTTCTTTTTATTTTTCCATGTGACAAGTCTGTCACCCATAAAGAATGCTCTTCTTGTAGTGCTCTTTCTATCATCTATGTTTCCAATCCAATTGGCATCAATATAAACCTGTAGCTCAAATTTTCCTTCTTTATTGCACCACAAACCATAGTCTTCAGTATTTTTTTAGATATCTCAAAATTCTTTTAACAACAATAATGTGTGATTCCTTAAGGTTACCAGAGAATCTTGCAACTATACCAACTGCATGTGCTATATCAGGTCTAGTGTGTACAAAATACATTAGTTTACCAATCATAGATCTGTATAAGGTCTGATTTACCTCAGTAGTCTTGTCTTCCTTTGTTAATTTGCATCCGGTTGCGAAGGGTGTTCCAACTGGTTTGGAGTCCTCCATCTTGAACATCTTCAGAACTTCTTTGATATATTTTGATTGTGTGATGTAGATCCCTTCATCCTGCTGTAGAATCTGTAGACCAAGAAAAAAATTGATCTCCCCAAACATTGACATTTCAAATTCTTTTCTCATTTCATCAGCAAATGACTTGCATAGCATATCATTACCTCCAAATATGATATCATGAACAAATATATCAACAATAAAAATCTTATCATCAGTATCTCCTGTTAAGGCCTTGAAATATCACCCTAACATAGGAATTAAGGCATACTAATATCTCATGGTAACAATGGAAACCTTCCTGAGTTGTGGGTGGACTTTGATTAAGAAGGAATCTCCAGATTCTAGGCTAGTTCCTATTTGATTTGGAATATCTCCTATGACTGATTTCTGATTGGGGAAAAGTGGCGCAGGAGCACCTAGGCAATCCTCAAGCCTTAGAAATTTTTGGCTTGTATATGACCTTATCCAAGTCAAAGATGTTTTTTTTCTTTGAGGCCTTAGTAGGTCATGTGGACTAGGTGAGTTAGTGTTAGGACTAAGGTCACCAATTAGTCTTTGTTAGTTGTTTTTGTTAGTTTAGGCCTAGTTGGTCTAAAGTTGGGATTTGGGTTCAAAATGTATTCTAGACCCATAAATGATGTAAAAGATTCCTTAAGGTCATTAAATTGGATTAGTTCATTGAACTAAATATCCTAGAGGCCCTAGATTCTAGTTTTCATAGTTAATACAAAAGATACCAAAAGTTGTCATGACAACATTTGCAAGAAATTGCAAATGTTGCATGCAAATCGGCAACATAGGATTCCCACAAATGTAGGGGTAGGTATTGATTTAAAATGGCCTATAATGGTGGATAATGTCATCTAAGACACTCTCAGTCTCAAATCCTGAGGTAGAGTAATTTGTAATCAAGTTTTTGTGAGTAAGAAAGAAGAGTTCCCTGTATACAGTGCACAAACTACTATTTTGCATGTTAATAGTGTTGTAATGGATTGAATCTCAAAATTTAAATGTGGATTAATGTAGTGTGGAGTGATGCAAGACTTTTATTTTAAGAGAGAAATTTTTTTTGAGTTAATCTTCGAGTGGTAGGAAAATAATAGTAAACTAGGTAGTTTGCTGGTGTCTTTTAGCCACTTTTTTGCTTTCATGGATCCCAATTGAATTTCAACCATGGAAACCTTGAAAAAGTGGATGAATATCATATTGGAGCCTTTATAAATTCTGTATATAGTAGTAGGAGTTTAGGAGATGAGTGGAGCAATTTTTAAACTCATGCCCTATGTGAGTTAGGACTGCCCGGTTACGTGCATGAGAGGTTAGAAACTTATTGTAGAGACAAGGGAATGAGATGAAGGATTGAAATAGGTGATGTCAGAGTGTTGTTAGGGTCTTATGAGTCCCTAGGTTCAATTATAGAGCTAAGCCAATCCAACTAGATTAATTTGTGAGGAGAAATCATACCATTGCTTGTAATGCACCAAAATAGGCCTAAAAGCCCTACTTTCTAGGATAGTGTTGTACGGGTGAGTTGTGGACTTAAGACCTTAGAAATATTTTAGGTATTCAAAAAGGGTATCTAGATCCCTAAATATTTTTGGGGGTTGTGTGTGAGTTTTGCAAGTTATTCTAGAAAAACCCTCTGGATAGGGCTAATTGAGCCATTAGGCCTAATTGGACAGTTTGAAGACAAGTTGGGAAATCAACTACTTGGAGTGGAAAAAATTATGGATTTTGAGTTTTTTGGATAAAGGAAGGACATCAAAAGTTCCTAAATTACCCTTGTAGCATGGAGAGTATTGGTATGGAGAATTTTGTGTTAGTTTCTTTAAGCTTTTGAGAGCATTGTGACACAATTAAGATAGTTGTCATCCAAGGTGAAAACACAACAATTGGAACTCTTTGATAAGAGTTGGGAGAGGTCTTAGACAGAGTTTATATTGATTTTGGAAGGTCATAAATTGGAATTAGGAACCTAAATTGGAATAGGACAAGCTAGGTCCTATCTTGGGAGTTGTGTGAGCACACTTTGGAGATTACTTCTATCATATTGGTATCAGAACCTCTTTGATCAGGCTTGTGGTTAATGTTACAACCAGAAGAATCCATTGGAGAGTCAACAATGGTGACTAATTCTGAATTAGAAAATAAGCTGGGTGAATAAGAGGGGGAGAACAGGCTGCTCCGAGATAGATTGGCTCAACTTGAACAAAAGGTTGATGAAGTTGATGTGAAGGTAGATGAAGTGTTAGATAAGGTTGGAGGGAAAGTAAAAGACCTTTCCATTGAAGATGAAGTCCCTAAGGCTGACCCTGTCAGTGAACAAGAACCATTCTTGAAAGCTCTAAAAGCTATGCATGGAAAAGCATTAGGAGTTCCAATTTTTTAGTGGAAAAATGGAACCAAAAGTAGCTCTTGATTGGATAGAGGGATTAGAAAACCATTTTGAGTGTGATGGCATCACCAAGGCTCAAAAGGTGAAGGTTTCAAAAGCTAGGTTGAGAGGATCTACACTCACTTGGTGGAAATTCATCCAAGATGAGAGAGAAGGATGGGAAGATGCCTATTTCTTCATGGAGATCTATGGTAGAAAAAGTAAGGGAGGCTTACATCCCTGAGGATTATGAAATACAACTCCATAAGAGAAGACAATGTCTAAGGTAGAAGGACCTAGATGTTAACTCTTACACTAAAGAGTTCCAAAGACTTTGTATGAGGTCAAGGATAGCAGAAGATGAGAAAGTGAAAGTAGCAAGGTATCTTAATGGCCTCAAATGAACCATTCAAGCTGAGATGAGTCTTTTGACTCTATATATAGTTCATAATTTCCACCAAATTTCTATCAAGGTGGAGGATAAGTTGAAGAAGAAACAAGATTCCAATACTTCAAGAGGAAGAGGTAGAGGAAGAGATGCTAGAGGACAAAGAAGTGGTTATGGAGTAAGAAGCTCTGAATCTAAAGGACAATCAGAGACTAAGCTCACTAAAAAGCATGAAGGGAAATTCAATAGGGGAAGTTAAAGTAGAGGAAGGAACTCAAACAATAGAGGAAGAGGTAGTAGCCAAGGGAGAGGCAACTATTTTTCCAACATGAAGTGTTATCACTGTAACCAGTTAGGAAATCTGACATATAGGTGTCTAGAAAAGGGAATTAATTCACAAGGAGGTGAAAAAAGAGTGAACTATGTCCTAGAATAGACAAGTGGGAATAAGAATCCAGAAGTCCCATTAAAATCAGAGGAGCGAGAAAACCTTATGATGAGGAGAACTCTCATAAAAGAACTAGTGAAGGAAGAAAGTAGTCAGAGGAGAGAACTCTTTAGAGTGAAATGTAAAATGATGGGAAAGGTGTGTAGAGTCATCATAGACTCAGGATCAACTAACAACATAGTGTCAGAGGAGGCAGTTAGCAAGCTAAACATGACAAGGATACCCCACACCAATCGTTATAAAGTCACATGGCTTAACAAAGGACAACATGTCCTAGTTAATGAACAAGCTTGGGTGGAATTTTCCATTGGGAGATATAAAGATAAATTTTTATGTGATGTCTTACCTATGGACACATGTTACTTTATCCTAGGTATACCATGGCAATTTGACCGGATGGCTATGCATAATGGAGTGAAAAACTCCTACACTTTCAAGAAAGACAATGTGACATACAAGATTCAGTCACTGTTGGAAGATGCAGAAGTGAAGTCTACTGGTCCAAATGTTCTTATGGTGGGTGAAAAGGAGTTCTTAGATACTCTAGATGAAGGAGAAGGAATTATCTTTGCACTGGTGTTGAAACCAAAGGAATTTTTAGACAAATCGGAGAAGAAGACAGAGCTACCCAAAGAAGTTCAAGAGATGCTAGTAAAGTATCAAGGGATAGTGAGTGATGGACACTAATAGGGAGAAACTTAGTTACCTTAATGAGTTGTCTTCAACTCTACTTAGGTCACTCCTATGACCCTTAGGGATTCCTCAATCCACCCTCCAAATCTTGGAAAGATTCAATTCTTTCCCTCTCCTAAGAATCTTCCTATCTTACTAGGTTCCCATCCTTTGTTCCTTGCAAGAACTCCTCTAAAATATACCTCCCAAACCCTAATGATTGTTTTGGATTTTAGGACAGCCAGGGATTTATTCAAATCCATTTTTGGATCCCAAAATGGGTCTTAAGTTTCCAAGTTAGACCATTTCTCCATCGCTTGCCAAATTCCTATCTTTTAGGCCTTGTAGCATTTTTCCCCAATTTGGCCTGCTAAAAAGTAGGAATGCACTATTTTAGTGAAAAATCCTCAAAGGACCCCCAAATTTATTTTGGTAGTTCACACCTACCACTCAAGACCTTCAAGATTTTGGTGGTCTTAGGTCTCAACCTTGTCCATACACCCTGTTTATGAAATAGGGTTTTTTCAAGCTTTTTAGACCAGTCCTTGGTCTTTGGTCTCAAAACTTGGTGACTTGGTTTCTTGGGAACTCCTCCTCCTTCTTGAGTACCTGAAAAACATATATCAATGCATCTATGGCCTTCTTGGATCATGAAAAGATCCCTCTTGCATTTACCAAATACTTCTTCTTGGTCTTCCTAGCCGGGCTACAACCACAACTCACCTAGGGAAAGACCTTAAAAATAGGTGCACACCCTTCCAGAGCTCCACCTTCTATATTCTTGAAGATCCATGGACCTATTCTACATTCCTAAGTGGTTGTACAAAACCAATGGTGGAAAATGGAGTTAGGTCCACATCTTTGCCTCTCTGTTAGAACTGGATAGCAAACTATCTAAAACAAACTAAATTACAAAAACCAAAAGAAAAGTAATTACAGAGAAAACTAAATATTGGAATCACTTTGCAAAGTTCCCAAAAATGGCCTCAAATGATCATAGTACTAAATATAATCCATGCACAACAAGAAAAGAACAAATTTCTTCAATTCTGCTACTCTATCCTTCAAAAACTCCTTGGCTCCAAAACCCAAAATCCGTACAATGACTTCCAACCCCTCAAATTAGGTTTTTACTTCCTTATATCCCCTCAACACACATGCCTAACTCCTTTTATGGACTCAAACCAACTTAAACATTGAAACCCTTAAGACAACAAAAAATGTTGTCAGCAACTTTTAAAAGTTGCTAATGTTGCATAGCAACATTTTGACATCTTTTACATATTTTCAATTTTGAAGTGTTTTAACACTAATCTGACCTAAATAACCCTAGTTAGACCTCTTAGGGTATCATAGGACCCTAAAGACATGAAAAAAATCAACTTTCCACTTGACCACATTATCAAGTACAATGTCATTAATGAGCCAAAATGAAGTACTTTGACCTAACAGAAAGCACAATTAAACCCTACTTCACACCACACTTGGTCCACATGACCTGATATAAATATAGTTCCCTTCAAGAGGGTATTTAACACTTTCACACACCAAAACAACATGAGATCACCAACTGACTGGCTTCTCAAGGGTGCTCCTGCACCATACTACCAAGGCTAAGAACTTAAGTCACCTCTGGTGATAGGAGCTTAGGATCAACTCCCTGCTTCTTGAACTCATTCTCATCTACCCAAGTAGCTTCAACCTCTGATTTTCCCTTCCACTAAATGAGATGCTCCATATAAGTTCCCTGTCTGGTCTTTTTCTTCATCCTAGAGTCCAAAATCTTCACAACTATTGGTGTTGGTGTAGGTGAAAGCAGAACATATTTTGTTATTTCCTTACTGTCTGACTGCGAATCAGTTTGTACTGATGTAGGCCCTTTATACATCACCAAATATTTCTCATTAAAGACAGGTGATAATGCCAAATCTGATGGCAAGTCTATTTTATAAGCATTTTTCCCATATTTTGCAAGAATCTTGCAAGGACCTATCCTCCTCATTTGAAGTTTGGTGGGGACTCCCTTCTGCAATCTAGATTTGTTAAGGTGTACCATTACGATATCTCCCACAACAAACTGAATATCTCTTCTTCCTTCATCAAATTTGGCTTTCAGTCTTTGTGTAACCTCTTGGAGCTACTTCTTCACTTGGTCATGAACCTCCTTCATTGATTGAGTGAAGACTTCTGCATATGCACTGTTACCTTTGTCATGTGCCAAGTGTCTTAACTCCAACACACCTCTAGGGTGTAGCCCATAAAATATTTCAAAGGGGATTTTTCCTGTTTTCCTATTAACACTGTCATTATAGGCATATTCTGCCTATGGTAACAACTAATCCCACATCACTCCACACTCCTTTGTCAAGCATCTAAGAAGATTTCCTAGTACTCTGTTAATAACTTCAGTCTGATCATCAGTTTGGGGATGGTAGGCTGACCCAAATGATAGGTTAGTTCCTAACCTTGTCCACGAGGTCTTCCAAAAATGACCCATAAATTTTACATCTCTGTCAGATACTATGCTGATGGGTAAGCCATGAATCTGGACGACTTCCTTAAAGAACAATTATGCAATATGACTGGCAACATGGGTGGTTTTGCAAGAAATGAAGTGGCTCATCTTACTAAACCTATCTACCACTACAAATATGCTATCTAAACCAGTCTTGGTCCTAGGAAACCCAACCACAAAATCCATACTAATACATTCCCAAGGCCTATTAGGAATGGGTAGAGGTTGGTAAAAACTCACATTAGAAGAGGTACCCTTAGCTTTCTGACATACCAAGCATTGCTCCACATAATTTTTGATGTCCTTCTACATCTTAGGCCAATAATATAACCTTTGCACTAGTTGTAGTGTTTTTTTTAGGCCAAAATGGCCACTTAAGCTCCCATTGTGCTTCTATTGTATCACATTCTCCCTCATAGATCCCTTAGGGATACATAGCTATCCTCCTCTGAATAAGAGATCATTCTGAATGGTATAGTCTACAAATTGACTATGGTAATTGTTTTTGAAATCTTTACATACCTTGTATGCTTCTGAGAAGTCTTCATCTCCTTCATAGAGCTCTTTGAAGCTCTCCAAACCTATACTTTGTAGCTGCACCTCTTGGACTGTCAAGAGTCTTATACTTAAAGCATCAACTACTTTATTCAACTGCCATTTCTTGTGCTTAATAGTGAAGGTACAGGATTGAAAATATTCCATCCATTTGAGATGTCTATTTCTCAACTTCTCCCAAGAATTGATAAAACTCAAAGCCTTATTGTCAGTATAAACCACAAATTCCTTTGGAAACAAATAGTGCCTCCACTTCCTCAAGGATTGCACCAATGCATATAACTCTAGGTCATAAGAGGAATACCTTTTCTTAGCCTCATTTAACTTTTCACTATAGAATGCCACTGGCCTATTCTCTTGGTTCAATATTGCCTCAACAACTATACCACTTGCATCACATTCAAGGGTGAACAACTTATCAAAATTTGGCAAAACCAAAATAGGTTGTGTAGCCAATCTCTTTTTCAACCACTCAAAACCCTTACCAGCCTCTGGAGTCCACTTGAACTTAGTTTTTACTCCACTTTTTATTGTATCTAGGACTAGTGCACATATGTCACTAAAACCTCTAATGAATTTCCTATAAAATTGGGCAAGCCCTTGGAAGCTCCTCACCTCAGTGCTGCATGTAGGGGTAGGCCAACTTAATATTGCTTCAACTTTCCTAGGATCCATCTTCAAGGTTCCTTGAGACACCACAAAACCAAGATAGATCAGCTCCTGCTTCATAAATTCACATTTTCCAAATTAATGGACAACTTCTCCTCATGAAGTTTCTTCATCACAATTCTCAAATGTTGGAGGTGTTCCTCCTTTGTCTTACTGAAAATGAGGATATCATGAAGGTACACAACTACAAATCTGCCTATGTAGTCCTTCAACACTTCATTCATCAACCTTATAAAGGTGCTTGGGGCATTGCTAAGCCCAAAGGGCATGACCAACCATTCATAAAGCCCTTCTGTAGTCTTGAATGCTATTTTCCATTCATCCCTCTCCTTAATTCTGATTTGATGGTACCCACTCTTCAAATCCAACTTAGTGTAGTACCTTTCTCGTTCCAAATAATACATAAGATCTTCAATCCTAGGAATGAGAAATCAGTACCTTGTAGTGATCCTATTAATTTCCCTTGAATCTATACAAAGCCTCCACTTACTTCCTTTTTTTTATGCTAGAACCACTGGTACTGCACATGGGCTAATGCTTTGTCTGATTAGACCTTGGTCCAAAAGTTCTTGGACTTGGCTATCTATCTCCTTGTTTTGATTAGGAGCCAACTTGTATGCAACTTTATTTGGTAGAGATGCTCCTAGTATGAAGTCAATCTGATGACTTATGGTTCTAGGAGGTGGTAACATTGTAGGTGACCCATCACTAACTATGTCTTTAAACTCCTTCAATAACTCTTGCACCTCCTTTGGTAATGGTGCTTGTTCCACCTTCTTCTCTTCAC
>MU217887.1:360138-381379 GCA_018584345.1 Thuja plicata | reverse complement strand
ATGAATCATATTTAATTAAATAAATTCAATTAAATAGATAGAAGAATATAACAAATATAATTAATTAAAATTAACTATAATGTTATGGGAATATTAATTAAATTAATATAAGGATGATTTTGGACGTCTACAGCATGTACTCCTTACCTCCTTGCAATAAGAGATTAGGTCCTGCTAATGTAGACCCCTCATCATCAATGAGTGACTGAATTTTGTAGGTGACCCCATCTTTCTTGAAAGAATAGGAGTTCTTCTCTCCATCATGAACTATCTTCCTATCAAACTACCATGGCCTACCTAAGAGTAGGTGGCATGCATCCATTGGGAGTATATCACACAAGATTATGTCCACATATTTGCCTATTGAAAAATCAACCCATGCTTGCTCATTTACAAGAACATGTTGACCCTTATTCAACCATGTAACTCTATAAGGGTTTGTGTGAGGTATCTTGGTTAGTCCTAGCTTGTTGACTGCTTCCTCTGAGATGATGTTATCAGTAGACCCTGAGTCTATGATCATCTTGCAAACTTTTCCAAGTATCTTGCACTTCACTCTGAAAAGTGCCCTCCTTTGCTTAGCTTCTTCTTTGCTAGGTTCCTTTATGAGAATCCTCCTAATCATTAGATTCTCCCCACTCTCTGAATCAAGGTTAATTTCAGGAGCTTTAATACTGTTGGTCTCTTCTTGGGCTAGGTAATTCACCCTCTTTTCACCATGTGAACTAGAAGCCTTCTCAGGGCATCTATAGGCTGGATGGCCTAGTTGATTACAATGAAAGCATTTCATATTTGCAAAGTGTGAGGCTCTGCCTAAACCTCCAAATCTGCCTCTTCCTCCACCTTGGAATCCTCTTCCTCTACTCATGCTACCTCTTCCACTAGTCTCATTGACTATTTCAGTCAATTTGGATTCTCCTTGAGATCTATAATCACTGCCTTTGCCAGCAAGCTACTTCTATGTCCTCTATTCTATTTTCCTCTACCTCTCCCTCTTGAGGTTTGATCATGTTTCCTCTTGCTTTTCTCTTCTATCTTTAAAGCCATCTAATAGCATTGTCTCACACTGGTTAGGGTAGTAAGACTCTGCTCTTCTTGTATAGACCAGTTGAGTCCATTCTGATATCTAGCTAATCTGATGCTCTCATCCTCTACTATCTTGGATCTTAAGCATAAATTTTGGAACTCCTCAGTATATGCTTGGACATCAAGGTCTTTCTGCCTGAGGTTTTGTCTCTTTCTATGCATTTGAACTTCATAATCATCCGGTAGGTAAGTCTACTTCATCTTGGCTAACATACCATTCAATGCAACAATAGGGTTATTTCCCTCTTTCTCTCTCTCAGTCTGAACATATTTCCACCAGGTCAGTGCTGGTCCCCTCATCCTAGACTTAGCCACTTTCAAATTCTGAGCATCTGTCACACCATCAAATTCAAATTGATTTTCAAGACTGTCTATCCAGTCCATGACTAGATCAACATCCATTTGTCCACTAAAAAGTGGCACACCCTCCAAGGCTTTGCCACTTAAGGCCTTGAGTGCCTTCAAGAAGGGTTCCTCTGGTAAGACTGGATCAGGATTAGGTGCTTCTTCTTCTAAGTCCAACTCCTTCTCCTTAGCTTCCTTTTCTTCTTTTTGGTCTACCTTGTCCTTCACTCTGTCTGCCTTGTCTTGGACCTCTCCTAAGAGTTTCTCTAGTTGCTCAATCTTTCTCTTAGTAGTCTATTGTCCTCTTCTTGTTCTTCAAATTTCTTGGCCAATTCAACATTGTTCACCATCTGCACTTGACTCTCCACTTGATTCTTCAGTCTGCAACATCCACTAGCTGCAACACTTCTTATCCCAAATCGTGAACCTAAGCTCTAATACCACTCTGATAGGGAGAAACTTAGTTGCCTCAATGAGTTGTCTTTGAATCTACTTAGGTCACTCCTAGGACCCTTAGGGCTTCCTCAATCCACCCTCCAAATCTTGGAAAGATTCAATTCTTTCCCTCTCCTAAGAATCTTCCTATCTTACTAGGTTCCCATCCTTTGTTCCTTGCAAGAACTACTCTCAAGTATACCTCCCAAGCCCTAATGATTGTTTTGGATTGCAGGAGGGGTAGGGATTTATTCAACTCCATTTTTTAATCCCAACATGGGTCTTAAGTTTCTAAGTTAGACCATTTCTCCATCGCTTGCCAAATTCCTATCTTTTAGGCCTTGTAGCCTTTTTCCCCAATTAGGCCTCCTAAAAAGTAGGAATGCACTATTTCAATGAAAAATCCTCAAAGGACCCCCAAATGTCTTTTGGTAGTTCACACCTACCACTTAAGACCTTCAATATTTTGGTGGTCTCAGGTCTCAACCCTGTCCATACACCCTATTTCAGAAATAGGGATTTTTTAAGCTTTTTAGACCAGTCCTTGGTCTTTGGTCTCAAAACTTGGTGACTTGGTTTCTTGGGAACTCCTCCTTATTCTTGAGTACCTGCACAACATATATCAATGCATCTATGGTCTTCTTGGCTCATGAAAACATCCCTCCTACATTTACCAAACACTTCTTCTTGGTCTTCCTAGCTGGGCTACAACCACAACTCGCCTAGGGCAAGACCTTAAAAATAGGTGCACACCCTTCCATAGCTCCACCTTCCAGATTCTTGAAGCTCCATGGACCTAGTATCCATTCCAAAGTGTCTGTACAAAAAAAATGGTGGGAAATGGAGTTAGGTCCACATCTTTGCCTCTCTGTCAGAACTGGACAACAAACTGTCTAAAACAAACTAAATTACAAAAACCAAAAGAAAAGTAATTATAGAGAAAACTAACTATTGGAATAACTTTAAAACATTCCCAACAATGGCCAAAAATTATCACTGTACTAAATCTAATCCATGCACAACAAGAAAAGAACAATTTTCTTCATTTTTGCTACTCTGTCCTTCAAAAACTCCTTGGCTCCAATACCCAAAATCTGTACAATGACTTCCAACCCCTCAAATTAGGGATTTCCTTCCTTATATCCCCTTTAAAACACATGCCTAACTCCTTGGATGGACTCAAACCAACTTAAACATCGAAAACCTTAAGACAACAAAAAATGTTGTCAGCAACTTTTAAAAGTTGCTAATGTTGGATAGCAACATTTTGACATCTTTTACATATTTTCAATTTTGAAGTGTTTTAACACTAATCTAACCTAACTAACCCTAGTTAGACCTCTTAGGGTATCATAGGACCCTAAATACATGAAAAACATCAACTTGCCACTTGACCACATTATCAAGTACAATGTCATTAATGAGCCAAAATAAAGTAATTTGACCTAACAGAAAGCACAATTAAACCCTACTTCACACCACACTTGGTCCACATGACCTTATATAATTATAGTGCCCTTCAAGAGGGTCTTTAACACTTTCACACACCAAAACAACATGAGATCACCAACTGACTGGCTTCTCAAGGGTGCTCCTGCACCAGACACCCAACCACCTTACCACCTAAGAGGTTAGTAAGCCACCAAATAGACCTAATACCTGGAGCTACCCTACCAATAAGGAAACCTATAAAATGACCCCCCGACAGAATGAAGAGATAGCTAGGAAAGTTCAAGAATTGTTAGAACAATGCCTGATAAGAAAGAGCATTAGCCCCTGTTCCATACCCATAGTATTAGTACCTAATAAAGGGGGAACTTGGAGCTCATGTACAGACTCCAAAGAAATCAATAGGATTACCATTAGGTATAGGTTCCCTATACCTAGGATAGAAGACCTAATGGACTATCTAGGAGGGGCTAGATACTTCACAAAGATAGACATAAAAAGTAGATACCATCAAATAAGGGTGAATGAAGGGGATGAGTGGAAGAAAACCTTCAAAACTACTGAAGGAATGTATGAATGGCTAGTCATGCCATTTGGCCTATCAAATGCCCCATCAAATTTCATGAGGTTGATGAATGAGGTACTGAAATACTAGATTGGGAAGTTTGTAGTAGTGTACTTGGATGAAATACTCATCTTTAGTAGGACAAGAGAAGAGCACCTCAAGCACTTGGAATTGGTATTTAAGAAGCTGCAGGAGGAGTTGATGATCAACTTAGAAAAGTGTGAATTCATCAAGATAAAGCTGGTGTATCTTGGTTTTGTACTGTCACAAGGTAACTTAAAGATGGATCCAAGCAAGGTTGAGGCCATCATCAACTAGCCTACTCCAAGGAAAAGTACTGAGGTAAGGAGCTTTCATGGTCTTGCACAATACTATAGAAAGTTTATTAAATAGTTTAGTGCAATATGTGCTCCTATGTTAGACACAATTAAGGGAGGCATGAAGACCAAGTTTGCTTGGAATAAGATAGCTAATAGTGGCTTTGAACTACTGAAAAATAAGATAGCAACTCAGCCAATTTTAGTGTTTCCAAGCTTTGAAAAATTGTTCGTAGTGGAGTGTGATGCCAGAAATGTGGCAATTGGAGTAGTCTTATGTTAGGAGGGAAGACCAGTGGCCTTCCATTCAGAGAAGTTGAGTGAAGCTAAGAGATGTATGCTCTGGTCCAATCATTGAGAAAATGGAGGAATTACCTATTTCCAAAGGAGTTTATAGTCTATTCTGACAACCAAGCATTGAGATTCTTGAACTCACAAGACAAATTGAGTCATAAGAACATGAAGTGGGTTGAATACCTACAAGAATATACATTCAACTTCAAACACAAGAAAGGGTTGTAGAATAAAGTTGCAGATGCTTTGAGAAGAATACCATTGACCATTCAGGAGATTCAACTACAAAGCATGGGGAATGAAAAATTCAAGGACATGTATGAAGAAGATGAGGACTTTGTAGACATCTACAAGGTATGTCAAGAGTATAAAAACCACTTTCATAGTCAATACTCTGAATACACTTTGCAGTCTGGTCTTTTGTTTAAAGGGGGTTAGTTGTGTGTCCCTAGAGGTTCAATAAGAATGAATCTCATACAAGAGAAACACAATGGTGCACTTAGTGGCTATTTTGGGATTAATAAAACTTAGGAGTTAGTCCAAAGATTCCATTTTTGGCCCAAGATGAGCTTGGATGTGAAGAGATATGTTGAGGGATGTGTTATCTGTCAGAAGGCCAAAGGAAAATATACAAATGCAGGCCTACATCAACCCTTACCCATTTCAACTAGGCCATGGGAATGCCTAAGTATGGATTTTGTGGTAGGTCTACCCAAGACTAGACAAGGAATGGATAGTGTCTATGTGATTGTAGACAGATTTAGTAAGATGGCTCACTTTGTGCCATGCAAGAAAATGAATGATTCTAGTCAATTAGCTTCCTTATTCTTCAAGGAGGTTGTTAGGATTCATGGTTTACCACTATTTATTGTGTTTGATAGAGACACCAAGTTTATGAGCCACTTTTGGAAGACTCTTTGGCAGAAGTTGGGCACCAACTTATCATTTGGATCTACCTACCATCCTTAGTTAGATGGTTAGATAGAGGTAGTAAATAGGAGCCTTGGTAATCTCCTAAAGTGTTTGACAAAGGAGTATGGTCAGACATGGGATCGACTTATTGCACAAGCATAATATGCTTATAATGACACTATTAATAGAACCACAGGGAAAAGCCCTTTTAAGATTGTATATGGCATCCATCCTAGAGGAATTCATGAACACATAGACCTTAAAGATGGAGCTAAAGGTAGTGGATATGCTAAGGATTTTGTATATGTTATGCAAGAAGTCCATGACACAGTCAGGAAGACTCTCACTGAGAACACATAGAAGATCAAGACCAAAGTGAATGAGAGAAGAAGGGATGTCCAATTCAAGATTGGAGATCTAGTGATGGTTCATCTAAATAAAGAAAGAATTCAGAAAGGAACACCTCACAAGCTTTAGATGAGGAGAATTGGTCCATGTGTCATCCTAGACAAGTATGGAGCCAATGCTTACAAGGTAGAACTTCTGGAGGATTTTGGTCTATCACCAGTTTTCAATGTTGCAGACTTGGTATTGTAAAAAGACCCAATCCTTGATGATGATTAGAGTCTGAATGAATACATACAGGAGGTTGAAGAGCTACACTTTCCATCTACACCAATCAAACAAGATGAGAGAATACTGGATTCTAGAGTTTACAAGAAGACTAGGAAGAAGGAGTATAAAGAATACTTGATCAAATGGCAAGGAAAATCTGATGTAGATCTAGTATGGATCAAGGAAAGTGAGTTTAATAAGTTGAGGGTTGACACCAACTTACGCAATCCAAGGGTGGATTGAAGTCTTTTGTTTAGGGGAGGATGGTGCAGGAGTACCTAGGCAATCCTCAAGCCTTAGAATTTTTTGGCTTGTATCTGACCTTATCCAAGTCAGAGATGTGTGGTTTCTTTGAGGCCTTAGTAGGTCATGTGGACTAGGCGAGTTAGTGTTAGGACTAAGGTCACCAATTAGTCTTTGTTAGTTGTTTTTGTTAGTTTAGGCCTAGTTGGTCTAAAGTTTGGATTTGGGTTCAAAATATGTTATAGACCCATGAATGATGTAAAAGATGACTTAAGGTCATTAAATTGGATTATTTCATCTAACTAAATATCCTAGATGACGTAGATTCTAGTTTGCATAGTTAATGCAAAAGATGCCAAAAGTTGTCATAACAACATTTGCAAGAAATTGCAAATGTTGCATGCAACTCGGAAACATAGGATTCCCACAAATGTAGGAGTTGGAATTGATTTCAAATGGCTTAGAATGGTGGATAATAGAATCTAAGACACTCTCAAGCTTGAACCTTGAGGTAGAGCGATTTGTAATCAAGTTTTTGTGAGTAAGAAAGAAGAGTTCCCTGTATACAGTGCACAAACTACTATTTTGCATGTTAATGGTGTTTTAATGGATTAAATATAAAAATTTAACTATAGATTCATGTAGTGTAGAGTGATACAAGACTTTTATTTTTAGAGAGAAAGTTTTTTTGAGTTAATCTTTGAGTGGTAGGAAAATACTAGTAAACTAGGTAGTCTGCTGGTGTGTTTTAGCCAGTTTTTGCTTTCATGGCTCCCACTTGAGATTCAACCATGGAAACCTTGAAAAAGTGGATGAATCACATATTGGGACATTTTTAAATTCTGTATATAGTGGTAGGAGTTTAGGAGATGAGTGGAGCTATTTTTAAACTCATGCCCTAGGCAAGTTAGGACAACCCGGTTAGGTGCATGAGAGGTTAGAAACCCATTGCAGAGACAAGGGAATGAGATGGAGGATTGATCCAGGTGATGTTAGAGTGTTGTTAGGGTCTTATGAGTCCCTAGGTCTGATTTCAAAGCTATTCCAATCCAACTGGATTGATTTGTGAGGAGAAATCAGACCATTGCTTATAATGCACCAAAATAGGCCTAAAAGCCCTACTTTCTAGAATAGTGTTGTACGGGTGAGTTTGGGACCTAATACCTTAGAAATCCTTTAGGTCTTCAAAAAGGGTATCTGGATCCCTAAATAGTTTTGGGGGTTGAGTGTGAGTTTTGCAAGTTATTCCAAAAAACCCTTTGGATAGGGCTAATTGAGCCATTAGGCATAATTGGATAGTTTGAAGACAAGTTGTGAACTTGACTACTTGGAGTGGAAAAAATTATGGATTTTGAGTTGGTTGGATGAAGGAAGGACATCACAAGTGCCTGAATTACCATTGTAGCATGGAGAGTATTGGTATGGAGAAATTTGTATTAGTTTCTTCAAGCCTTTGAGAGCATTGTGACACAATTAAGATAGTTGTCATCCAAGGTGAAAACACAACAATTGGAACTCTTTGATAAGATTTGGGAGAGGTCTTAGATATAGTTTCTATTGAATTTGGAAGGTCCTAATTAGGAACCTAAATTGGACTAGGACAAGATAGGTCCTGTCTTGGGAGTTGTGTGACCACACTTTGGAGATTACTTATATCAAAAAGGGAAAAAGATGACTAAAACTAAATAAACAAACTAAAAAGGTGATACACCAAATTTGATTCAGAATTATCAAAATTTTAGGCTGGCATCCATAGGACACACACTACTAAGATCTACAGTAACATTCACTATTCAATGCATAGGCTGACCTAAAACTCACTATTAGGGTTTATACCAAAAAAAGTGACAATTCTACCAACAAACATGCAGATTATGCAAAAGGTAAAGAACTTTACACTTAAATGCAGAAAAGTTGAAAGGACTGAAAACAAAAACTCAGAAAAATGTATGAATAATGGGGACAAGTTTTATTATCTTCAAAATCTGCAAAATAGTTACATGAGAAAGTACCAAATATGCCAAGGAATATTTACATTCACTTGTATACAATCTGCATAAAACATGAACCAATGGCTACAAAATGCATGAAAAAGGTGCAAAGGAACAAAAATCTCACTAAGCCACCTTCCTCTCAAATTATGAACCCCTTAAATTTGATAAAGAGGCTAAGCTATATACTCCCTCATGGCTAAATTCAAAAATCTAACCCGCTCCAAAATTCCTCCAAATAAAAAAAACCATAAATCTAAGGCATAATACATGCCCTAAATCTAGCCCCTAATATTGGCATTTGAAAAATTTACATCTTTTACAAAATAAAATACCAACATACTTAAAATACATCAAAACCCTAACACCATACACATAACCCAACCTCTACCACCTATTAAAAACCTAACCAACATCTCATTTACCCTAACCAAGCCTAAACATTGACAACATCACTAAGGTCAACATGACCAAAGTCTATGCAAAAATATCTCCATCCATCATGGCATATGTTGTACAGTCATGGCATTAGGAAAGGTCTATTGTACTCTATAGTTGTCTTGAAGCATTTACTCCTCTCTAACAGTGGATTTCAAATCCACCAAAACTTGGGCATATGCATTATTTTCACATCTCATTTGGTTTTTTTCATTTGGTGAAGATGTTAGGGTTTTGAAACCCTAACCTTATGGTGCCACCATGCTATGATTGTGGCACTATTTTTGGCTTCTCTGTTGTTGCTCTATGTTTGGATTTTTGATCTAGAATTTGACACTGTGATGTGGTAATTGTGTTGTCATTCTCTGGGCTCTTCTCTGATCTTTGGGCTGAAAAAATAGCTTTATATATGTCTTTTTTTCCATCTCTGTCCGTGGTTCATAATGTGCATTCATGGATCTCAGGGTCCAACTGGTAGTGGGTAATATTGTGAAGTTAAAAGAGCTCAGAACCTTCATGTTTATGGCACTCGATTTTGATAGAGCTTAGACTCATTGCATGCTTTGACACTTGAGTTCACTATGAAGAACAAAGAGCTCGGGCTCTTTTCACCATGGGCTCTACAAATTGGATCTTTTCCTGCCATAAAGTATGGTGCTATTTGTGCATGAAATCCATTGAATTTGGGCTCTAACTACCACTTCTCTGCATGTAACTTAAAGATAAGTTACTCTCTTTACATTCTATCTTGACTTGCACATGATGTTGTATACATCATTGCTACAAGGCCTAGAAAGTAGGAAACTAGAACCCGATGGCAATATGGATCAACTTGGTGGTTTCAAACCTAGGTTGGAATTTAAAAATGGAGTATGTTGAAGCCCTAACCCTCTTGCAAATCCAAACTTAAGTGTAGGGCTTGGAGTGGTTTGAGTGGAAGGTTCTTGTGGAACACAAGAATGGTATCTTTAACATGATAGGTAGTTTCCTTGGTTGGAGAGGAAGAACTGATTCTTCCAAGTGTTGAAGGGTGGATTGAGGAAGTCCTAGAGGTCCTGAGAGAGACCTATTAAGAGTTTCAAGCAAACTCAGAATGTTACCAAGGAGGCTCCCTATCACTTCTTATTTCTGTTCTTCTTGGTTTCAAGAACTTTAGAACACCCACATAGCCTCTTTTGTGATTTGGATGCCAAGCTTCATCTTGGTTGATGTCTTCAGCTAGTAATGAACACACATTATTGGCTCCACTCTATCTTTTTTTTTTTTTTTGTCTTTACTTCATTGCATGTTTGAATGTTACCACTGGATGTCTGCATCTTTGTCACATGCTGTCTCCTTGGGGTTTTTCATCTCAACAGTGGTTATCATTGTTGGAACACCCTCATTCTCTGTTATAACCTTGCTACTCTCTATGCATAATTTCAATACTATATGTTTACATCTTTTTTGAAATTGTGCCCTGTCATTATGTATGAACATTACAATATAATAACGAATGGTGTTTGCAATCTGTCTTCTTGAATCCAATAAGAAATTGACACATGGGGTTAGACCATGGGCTCGTGACACCCATGTGAAACATTTCTAAAATAGAGCCCAACCATTGGATGTGCATATTTACTTTTATTTTCACAGCTCCATTATATATATATATATATATATATATATGCATCTTTATTTTGAAGTACATACTAATTTGATCTTTGCATAGCCACATCTTTGAGAAAACACTTCCGTTCTTGCACAAACACTGCATTTTGTTATTTGAACATGAATAAAAATATTGAATAATAACACTGTTGCTCACTTCCATTGTTGATTAGGTACTGCATTTGAGAAACATTAATAACATCCAATAATAGCATTATTTTATTTGATAAATACATAATCACTGTCATATTAAAATTCATCATACAACCTTAAATAATAACACTATTCACACTGATTTATTATTTATTTTCCACTCTTGAATATGTATTTGATAATAACCAAGTGAAATTGTTATTCACTTTTCATTTTTGCATATAGCACTGTCTTCTAAATATGAATAACAACATTGTCATTCACTATTTTCTTGAACATCCCTTTGGACATACATTGAATAGGTATAAAAATAGCATCAGGATGAACTATTGTCTGATGATAAGAATGTTCAGAACAACATGAAGATAATATAAATGTTTACTTGATTTCCCTTTGAATATCAACAATATTTATAACTCCAAATATGCTCTTTACACTTTGATGGCAATGCAATTATATCTTTTGTATATGCATGCTACTTCATAACAACATCACTGTTATTCTCTCCTTTTCAATATGCACTATCATTTGATTTTCATCCTTGATCAATAACAGAGCCACAAGTTTTTTTCTTCAAGAATACACTATTTTGTTAAATTCTTGTATATGCATGCATGTCTTTATAAAAGAATATCATTGTTGAACCTGCCTATTCCATTCCATTTGATTTCAAACATATATGTCACTATTTTTTTATTTCTCTCTTATTCAAACATACTATTTTGATAACAACATTAAAACTAACCTTCATTGTGCAGTAATGAATAATAGTGTTACCTCCTTTATTTGATTGTAATTCATCTCCTTCTTTGCAACACTCTTTTCTTTGTTCATACATCTTCCATATTTTGGGGCATTCATCTTTCATTGCACATGCACCTTCTAGAAACATTACTGTACTCTGCATTTTGTATCAATAGTATCAAATTGTAACAACATGCTTGCATCTTGTACCAACCTTTAGGAACTACATCTCTCCTTCTGCATCTTTCCATTCCTGAACTCATGAAATCTGAGCTTTCTTTTATAATGCATCTTATGAGGTTCAAGCGCGGGCTCGTGACACTCATTGCATTTTTTTTCATCTTCTACTAGTGAACATATAGATCATACTTCTTTCTGCATTTGAATACATTGCTACTCATTTTGTTTGCAAACACCATCAAATCAACATGTTAGGTTAGTGGACACAATTAACCAATCAATGTTTGTGTGTGAGTGCCATGTGAAATGAAATTCATGCATGAATGTTGGTTGATTGGTTGTGTTTACTATCTTAACATGTTGATGTTTTGAAAAAGGTTTCTCAGCTATAGGAACTAAGTCCCTTTAATTCAGATTTCTAATTTTACAAACAACAACTCTCGAATAATGTAGAATGATAACCATATATAGTAAAAGGTTTCATGGAGTTATGTCCCTTTAATAATTTTATTCAATTGATGTAGATGCATAATTTTCTATTGCATTGATGTTATTGGTAGATTTACAGTTCAGAGAGTTTGATTGTTGTATGTTGTTTTAGTTTCCATGCATTTCTTAGATCCAATTTGGATCTAACACTTTTCTCTTTCCATGATGTAGGACAGGACCCTAGACCTAGAATGTAGAACTGACAGGAGGACTTGGATAGAGGAAAGACATGAAGATTGGATAGAGGACAGATAACTAGCTACCATATCACCGAATCAACTTTTAGAAGGAAATGCATGGAACCGTACTCATGCTTCTATCACGATTTCTTTTTTGTAATTACCTCTAAGTTTCAATATGAAAAAATGTAATATGGAAGAAACACATGCTTACTACATTCAGTTTGAATGCACAATGTAATGATCAATTATAAATTTGAAAGTGTGAATTTGACCAAAAATTAGAGTACATTTTAATCTGATAATATGAATGCAATGGACAATGGAAATGTATTTCATTTTCATTATCTGAATAGAAATGTCAAAGATGTGTACCTTTATGTAATCTTTTAATGTTTATCATTTTCATATTGCATATGTAATATTAGGGTAACAATTCTGGCGACCTCTGTTGAATGTCTTTATGCTAGACATGAACTTTAGACCTTATCCCTAGGTCAATGGAGTCAAAACTAGAACATACAAATGCAGCCTTTATTGAAATGAAAATGCAACCTAAACTAGGACCTATGCAACCTAACAAGGATCCTGTGCCAAGAAGGCACTTTATTGAAAATGAAACCTAAACTGGAAATACTAACCCTCAAAGAAAATATTTAGGAAGATCCCATTGACTAGGATAGGAAAGATCTCTCCATCTATGGTGGATAGCAGAAAAGCATTGTTCTCTTTACACTCAGTGATGACAAATGGGCCTAACCAAAAATTGTCAAATTTATCATGCTGCCCTTGTCTACTCTTCAGTACATCCCATTTAAGAACTAGGTTACCCTCTTTGAACTCTTTAGGTGTTGCCTTCTTATCAAAAGACCTCTTAGTTTTATTCTTCCTTAGCTTATTTTTCCATAAGGTTGTGCTCCTTTTATCTTCTAGCTGTAATAATTCAGCATATGTTAGCTTAAGAAGATCTTCCTCTTCAAACAACAACATTTGATCAGCCAATTGTAGGGCTGAAAACTCAATAGAAATTGGTAACCTTGCTTCCTTACCATAAACCAATACATAGGGTGAGCTTCCGGTGATATGTTTTGGTGTAATTCTGTCCAACCATAGTGCTACCTTAATTTTTGTATGCTAATCTCTCTTGTTCTCCTGTAGAGTCTTTTTGATAATCCTTATTAGGTTTTTGTTAGTAGAATCAGCAAGTTCATTACCTTGAGGGTAATAGTTAGATGATTTATTAAGATAAATCCCATTTTTAATAGCCCATTCTATTATTCTAGAACCAACAAAAGCCAATGCATTATCTGAAATAATTGATTGAGGTGCCCCAAACCTGGTTATAATATCTTCATAGAAGTTGAGAACAACAAATCCAATTGATTCCTTCAATACAATAGCTTCGATCCATCTTGTAAAGTAGTTTGTAGTAGCTAAGATCCATTTGTGACTTGCAATAGAATTAGGATTAATGGGGCCTATGAAATCCACTCCCCACTTGACAAATGGTTGTTCAACAATGATAGGCTTTAGTGGCAATGCTTCTAGCCTTTGTTTTCCTACAAAAAGAGCACATTTTTGACATCTTCTTTTCCAAGAATGCACATCCTTAAATAGATCAGGCCAATAATAGCCTACCCTTAATATTTTCCAAGCTATAGTTTTTGGATTGAATTGTCCTCCACATGATCCATCATGAAATCCAGATAAAATTTTTCTTTGATCAGCAACATCAATGCATTTTAGAAACATTCCAAAATAGTTTTTTCTATAAATCATACCATTTATCAAAACATAAGTGATAGATTGTAATCTGAAATACCTCCTTTTAGCTTTATCAAGATCAGTTGGACATTGTCTAGTTTGCAGATATCTGCTCATATCAGTCAACCAAGTAGCTAGTTGATCATTAAGTACATGATTGTCTTGAAGTAAGACAACTTCACTGGTATTTTCAACTTCTTCCTCCTTTTCTTCCATTTGAGCACTCTAACCCTTGCCTCTAACCTACTTGGTTATATGAATATGTAGATCATATTCCATAACTTTTGTGATCCATCCTGCTCCCTTTTCATTTACATCTTTGTTTAACAGAAAATCTTTAATACTAGGATGTGCAATCATTAGATGAGCTTTATTTCTAGCAACAAGATGTTTAAAATTCTTTAAATATTTGATAAAAACAAGTACATGTTTCTCAACAAAATTGTACCTTTGTTCATAATCATCCATTCCTTTGTTGAAAAAGGCAACTGGCTGCTCTAGATTGTCAACATTCTTCTGCACCAACATAGCTGAAATAGTATCATAGCTTCCAAAAGTATATAGAATAAAATCTCTATAAAAATCAGGATTAGCTAATGTAGGAGCTGATGATAAGGCTTGTTTAATCTGCTCAAAACTTGATTTTCCTTCCTTATTTGAACTGAAAGGTATGTTTTTCTTCAGGATTGTAGTTAAGGGCTTAAGCAAATTAGCAATGTCTAGAATAAAGTGCCTAAAAAATTTAATTCTACCAATAAAATTTTACATCCCTTTCTTATGTTTTGGCAAAGATAAATCCAGAATCGCATGGATCCTTTTAGTATCTATTATTGTGCCCTCTTTTGAAACTTGGTAGCCTAAAAGCTTACCCTCATGGACTGCAAAAACTGACTTTTTGGGGTTAAGAGAGATTCCAAAATCTCTACATCTTTGAAGTACTTTCCTTAAATGACCTATATGTTGATCTGCAATTTTGCTGTAAGTAGTAACATCATCCAAGTAAACTAAAATTTTTTTTTACATCAAATTCTTAAAAGCCATGTCCATAGCTTTTTGGAATGTGGCTCCTACATTTGATAAACCAAATAGCATTCTTCTATATGCCATTGTTCCCCATTCAGTGGTAAAGGCTATTTAAATTGATCTTCTTCCTTCACTAATACTTGATTATACCTAGAATAATTATCTAGAAGGGAAAATCTTTTAGAACCAGAGACACACTGTAAAATTTGTTCCATGGATGGAAGAGGGTGTCTATCTTTCAGAGATGCCCTATTAAGTTCTCTAAAATCTACACATAGTCTAATCTCCCCATTCTTCTTCCTCATGGGAACTAGATTTGAAACCTAATATGTGTATTTGATTGGGAAGATAATCCCACCACCCAACAATTTATTCAACTCCTTGAGCATTAAGGGCTCTAATTTGGGGTTGATTGGCCTTTCTCTTTGCCTAATTGGCCTAGAGTTGGGCTCTAATTCAAAGGTATGTTGGGGCAATTGAGGGTCAAACCCTTTCAAATAAGAATAATCCCAAGCAAAAACATCATTGAACTCTTTGAACAAAGCAATAAGAAGCTCCTATCTTGAGGTGAATTAACTTTACCGACCTTTAAGAACTTGTCTCATAATGATATTCCTTGATCAACATGTTGGTTTTGTTCTTCATAAAATGATCATCAGAGTTAAAGATGGACTCCAAGATGAATAGTACTTTAGGCAGCTTATTGGACTTTAATTGTATGATTTGGTCCTCAAATTGTTGTCTTGCTTTGCTATCCTTAGAAGCTGCAAAGCCATCTACTTCTATCATAAAACTTAAGATTTGCTCATCAGTATTGAAAACTTGCCAATTAATTTCATTATCTAGAATGGATGGCCTAACAACAATTTGAATGTGAGATTGATCAGCATTTACACCTTTATTTTAAGAAATTTTTACTTGAGCACCAATAGTAGCCAACCTATCAGCATGTTGGTTTTTACTTCTAGGTACAAAAATCAGATTGAATGCATCAAAGTTAGCTAGAATATCTGAGATTCTAGATTTTTACAACTTTAAGAGATCATTTTTCACAACATTCAGACATCTCACCTAATTGAACACCAATTCACTATCCCCAAATGCCCTCAAAAATTTAATATTTCTCTTTCTTTCCCACTCCAAGCCCTGAATCAGACCTTCATATTCAGCCACATTGCTAGAACAAGGAAATGATAATCTGAATGTAGCATAATATTTGTCACCATTTGGTGACACAAGCATAACCCCTACACCAGTTCCATCCTTGTTCCTGGATCCATCAAAATATAAGTCCCAAAGCTGATTAGGCCGTTCTAAATCAGGATCATGTGATTTTATCAAGTTAGACATAACAAGATCAGATTCAACAATCATATAATTACCAAAACCAACATCATAAATAACACTATCTTGGATAGTAAAGGCATTTCTAGCTACCCACTCATCCAAAAAAATATTAGGGATACCTTCTATCTGAGTATCAAAGGCTAGATAATATTTAAGATCATCTACATCTATGATCACACAACTAGAATTAATAGGGGTTGGAATATATGGTTCTATGTGATCTTTGGTCAACAATTCTGATTTTATGGTCACTTTTGCACCATATCTTGTCCTAAATAGCATGTGATACCAATCAGATTGAAAATATCCTCCTATTTTTGCAATAAAATCTCTAGATAAACATAGGGAAAAATAAGGAGGCAGATCTATAACATTGATATCTTGCTGAATAGAGAAATTTGGGCAAGCATGCAATGTCAAACTTGCATTTTTAACAACACTTGAAATGTGTATTGATGAACCATCTAATTGATTAACTCCTTTATCAAGAGGTTCATACTTCAAATCAAGTAAATCAGCTATCTACTTGGGCATTACTATTCTGGTTGCACCACTATCAATCATGCAATTATGCACTAATTTATTACCAATTATCAAGGACACATAAAAAGGAGGTGGCTTAACATTTGTAACTTTCGTACCATCCTTTCATGTTGTTCCTTGCACATCTGTAGCCCCTAAATTGACCAACATAGTCCTGGAAGGCTATTTTAGGGCTTGCTGTGAATTTTCTATCCCTTTAGACAACTCTTCCTTAAGTAAATCTGCCTACCCTAGAATGGCTAAAGAATCCCACATAAAAATAGAAACATTCATCTTCTTCATATTGTCAACAATATTATAAGGAACAACAAACTATACCTTTTGAGGAAATTTACCAATGATCTGATCTGCGTGCTTCTGATGCTGCTCCTTGATTGCAAGAGAGGAGTGTTCTTTTAGTATAGAAATACAAGGGATGGGTGGTGATTGAGTTGTAGAAGCAATCTTTGTAGCTGATTGCTCTGATTCTAGAGCTCTCTTCTTGGCTCTTGTGTTTGTAGATATAGGTGAATCATTACTCACCCCATAGAATTCTTCCTCTTGCCAATTGAGAAAAGCAGTGTCCGGAGCACCTAGATCCGGTTGTTGTTGAGTCTCATTAATGGAAGCATATTGTTACGAATCAATCACACTTTGAACCATTAGAGCCTAATTAAGCACTCCATTAGTGCACTTTAATTGATTGTGGGGCTGCCCATAAGGATAACACCACTTATACTTAGCAACAAGGTTATTTTGGTTAGGAACAATATCCCTAATAGCATTACGAGGTGCAAGATTATAAGGTCTATAAAGCCTTTGGTTCCAATTTTGCCTATTGGTATTGGTATTTCCTTGGTATTGTTTCTTATTACCTTGGTAAATGGGCTGGTTAGGATGCAGTGATGAGAAAATAGAAAACTAATTTTGCATATGGGCTATTGGATTTACTTGAGCTTGCTTCCTTTTAAGGTTTACCAACTCCTTTCCAAAGGTTTGCAATAAAATTTCAATTTTTCGCTGGCTATATTTAATTATTTGTAGCTCATTAGAAGGGGCAACAGACATTATCTCTTCATTTTTGTAAGACGGTAAAGGTGCTAGAGGTGGGGTAATCAATGGAATATTGGAATAGATGCTAGGAAAGAAAGACATAGGTGGCCTAGGATCTATCTTCCCTTCCTGAATAAGACTATTCTCTGTCCTAATTGCAATATCAAAAGCTTGAGGTAAAGAAGTTCCCCCCATAGATTGGATCATCAAAGCAATGTCACTATTCAAACTCTTTAGGAAGTATAAAAATGCATATTTAGCAGAGGGTCTTACCGTGGCAGGAATCCTATACCATGTTTTTTGAAATCAGAGATTGAAATCATTCATCTCTTCTTGTGGATCCCTTTTTATAGTAGTTAGTTGTTCCACCAAAGAAAGATGATCAGATTTATCTTCAAAAAACTTAGACAATTCCTCACCTAGTGCATCCCATGAATCAATTGATCCAACTCAGAGATTTCATAACCATTCCAATGCTTTTCCCTTCAATGATCCTACCAATAGATTCAAAGCTACATCCTCCTCCATGATGTGATGAACATTACAAAGAGATGTAACATCTCTAATATACTCAATTGTTGTTGTTTGTCCTTTGCTCGTGAAAGATGGTAACCCTTTCAAGGCTGCCAATGGAATGTTGTTGTGATTGGAAATCCTTAAAGGGGTGCCCTAATCAAAGCGTACAAATGAAAACCTTCTAGCCATCCTTGGTGGTGTTTTAGCATAACTTGAAAGTGTTGGATGCTCTTATTTTGTTGGTTGCTCAAGAACAACTTGAATTTGAAGTGCTGGAGGAATTTCTAAAGATTCTTGATCTAAATATGGTAGATCAGTGTAGTAGGTGGGAGGAGATGAACTTCTTTCATACCTTTTTTCCTTGGTCTTGCTGCTTTCCTACCCCTCACTACAGGATGAAAGGAGAGCTCTTTTGGGCCTCTAGGCTCTCTCTAAAAAGTTCTTCCTCTCATAGTATGTGATAACTGTAAATATTCAAACTCTTTTCCACTCCTTGTTTGGATTCTATTCATGTATCACAAGGAGTCCCACTAGGCGTGCCAAACAATGTTAAGGCCTTGAAATATCACCCTAAATAAGGCATTAGGGCATACTAATATCTCATGGTAACAATGGAAATCTTCCTAAGTTGAGGGTGGACTCTGATTAAGAAGGAATCTCTAGATTCTAGGCCAATTCCTATTTGATTTGGAATATCACCTATGATTGATTTCTGATTGGGGAAAAGGGAAAAAGGTGACTAAAACTAAATAAACAAACTAAAAAGGTGAGACACCAAATTTTTTTAAGACTTATCATAATTTTAGGCTAGCATCCATAGGACACACACTAATGAGATCTACAGTAACATTCACTATTTAATTCATATCCTAACCTAAAACTCACTATTAGGGTTTATACCACAAACAGTGACAATTCTACCAACAAATATGCAAATTCTGCAAAGGTTATTATTAACAACCTAGAATAGGAAATAAATCAATTCTATAATCTTATGCTGTAAAAAACTTTACACATAAATGTAGAAAAGTTGAAAGGATTGAAAATAGAAACTTAGAAAAATGTATGAATAATGGGCACAAGCTTTATTATCTTCAAAATCTGCAAAATAGTTATATGAGAAATTAAAAGATATGCCAAGGAATATTTACATTCACTTGTACACAATCTGCATAAAACATGAACCAATGGCTACAAAATGCATGAAAAAGGTGCAAAGGAATAAAAATCTCACTAAGCTACCTTCCTCTCAAATTCTAAACCCCTAAAACTGATAAAGAGGCTCAGCTATATACTCCCTCATGGCTAAATTCGAAAATCTAACCACCTCCAAAAGTCCTCCAAATCAGTAAAACCCTAAATCTAAGGCATAATACATGCCTTAAATCTAGCCCCTAATGTTGGCATTTTAAAAATTTACATCTTTTACAAAATAAAATACCAACATATCTAAAATATGTCAAAACCCTAACACCATACACATAACCCAGCCTCCACCACATATAAAAAACCAAACCCACATCTCATTTACCCTAACCAAGCCTAAACATCGACAACATCACTAAGGTCAACATGACCAAAGTCTATGCAAAAATATCTCCATCCATCATGGCATATGTTGTACAGTCATGGCATTAGGAAAGGTCTGTTGTGCTCTGTAGTTGTCTTGAAGCATTTACTTCTCTCTGATAGCAGATTTCAAATCCACCAAAACTTGGGCATATGCATTGTTTTCAAATCTCATTTGGTTTTTTTGCATTTGGTGAAGATGTCAGGGTTTTGAAACCCTAACCTTATAGCGCCGACATGTTGTGATTGTGGCACTATTTTTGGCTTCTCTGTTGTTTCTCTGTGTTTGGATTGTGGATCTGGAAGTTGACATTGTGATGTGGTAATTGTGTTGTCATTCTCTGGGCTCTTCTCTGATCTTTGGGATAAAAAAATAACTTCATCTCTATCTTTTTTTCCATCTCTGTCTATGGATAGTAATGTGCATTCATGGAGCTCAGGCTCTAGCTACCAGTGGGTAATATTGTGAAGTTAAAATATCTCGGGCTCATTGAATGCTTTGACATTGGAGTTCACTATGAAGAACAGAGAGCTCAGGCTCTTTTCTCCATGGGCTCTACAAACTAGATCTTCACCTGCCATAAAGTATGGTTCTCTTTATGCATGAACTTTATTGAATTCGGGCTCTAACTTCAACTTCTCTGCATGTAACTTACAGATAAGTTACTCTCTTTACATTCTGTCTCGACTTGAACATGTTATTTTATACATCATTGCATTACAAAGTTTTTGAACACTTGAGTTAATTTCTATCACTACTTTCAACAATTTCCTGCTTTTACCATGTTCGTTTCAAATGATTCTGGAGTTTTTTCGATCTGGGTATCCATCTTTCATGGCAAATAAATCTGGGTTTTGCTATTACTTTTCTCTGTTGACTCCACCATGTTTATAGATGCCTTTTCTATACATGATTTCTATTAGATAGACTTCTTGCTGCTGTTCTTCTTGGTTTTGAGGACTTTAGAACACCCACATATCCTCTTTTGTGATTTGGATGTCGAGCTTCATCTCGGTTGATGTCTTCAGTTAGTAATAGACACACATTGTTGACTCCACTCTATCTTTTTTCTTGCTTTAGTTCACTGCATGTTTGATTGTTACCACTGGATGTCTGCATCTTTTTCATATGTTGTCTCCTTGGGGTTTTTCATCTTGACAGTGGTTACCATTTTTGGAACACCCTCATTCTCTATTAGAACCATGCTACTCTCTATGCACAATGTCGATACTGTATGTTTACATCTTTGTTGAAACCGTGCCCTGTCATTATGTATGAACATTGTAATATAATAATGACTGGTGTTTGCAATCTGTCTTCTTGAATCCAATAAGAAATTGATACATGAGGTTCGAGCATGG
>MU217887.1:334067-350130 GCA_018584345.1 Thuja plicata | reverse complement strand
TTTTCAAATTTATATTTCTAAATTATGTTGTATTTAATTATAAGTCTTTTTTAAGGTAAAATTTAAATTATATAGTAATTATAATTTTTTTTTTGTATATATATATGTAGATTATATCCATGGATGATTTTGACAATGATCTCAAGCTCTTAGGTCAGTAGGCACCGCCACCTACACCTCCACCTACTCCAACAGAATTGAGAGAGAATATTAGGAGATGTGTACATGTCATTATGCAAGACATCAATACCATTAGACATGATCGTCATCCACTTCCCAAGCTATTACGCCTTGCAGAGAGCATGCAAGGCATTCTATATTCTGTACAGTCATTAGAATCTGAGCTAGATAGTTTTTAATCATGGAGAGACTCCATATGTGCCTATTATGCTGACGACCTCTCTTATAAAGAGGTCAATGATTTAAAAATTATAAAAATGATATGAAATATTATTTTGTGAACCCTAAATTGGGTGAGGAGATAGTTTGCAAGAAACCACGTATTTCTATTAGATGGTGTCAACATCCGTAGATAGCTGATCATTTTTGGGAGCGGTGGTGGATGGTATTTGACCATCCACCACACGCCAATCATGAGGTCCCCTTATATTTTTTGAAAAAAATATGGGCTGAATTTGAATTGGGTACGAAATCATTCCAGGGTGTTGGTTGGGGTATGCTACAGGATAGGGAAGGGGCCAAATTGAGTGATAGAACTAGAAATCATGTATATAATGAGCCCCTTGTTCCTCTTCCTGATCCATTAGTGCCTTCATGTATCCATCATTGATCACTGCAGTTAGCTCTTGGTTCACTGAGTGCCATTTTGGGCAATTTGTAAGAGCAGTTGACCCAGGTGAGGGTTTCCTCTAACATAACACATGTTTGCACAAGCTATGAGGATATATATAAGGCTCCCTAGAGTGAGCGTGATGGTGCTAATGCTTCCCATTGTGGATATGATGATGCTGATAGTGGCGCACATGGTGATGTTAGAGATGAGATCATATCATATGTTGATTTTTCCTATGTCGATGATGATCATCTTGTAGAGGTAAATTTAATTATAATTTATAGTACAATATTAAATTCCATATTTATACACATATCAACCATAAAATGTGGATTTCTTAGCAAATAGAGGAGGGTTGACACTAGGTCATTTAGCGACCATCATCATATCATCTCCACACCTCGAGATCTCGGTGACCCATTCATGGTATGCACTTTGATCTAGATACATTTAAAGTAAACAATTAAAACTATAATTGATAATGTGTTTGATACATTTTTTACAATTTTGTAGGGTGCTTCATGTAATATAGAGGTTAGCAGTTCTTCATGCTCTTCCCTACCGGTCATTGAGGCTTAGCCTCATATACCCGTAATATGTTTTTCATTCATTAATTTTAAGTGTTTATATGCTTACTAATTTATGTACAACTTTTATTCGTGCTTATTTTTTCTACTATTGTAGGATTTTGGATTGTCTCATGTTGCATCACATTTATGTCCTGACTCATCAGTGACATTGGCTACATGTTAGACATCTAATGTACATGCTTTTGTTCCATAAATTTATAGTCAAGTTATATACTTTAAAATTTATTTATATACACATGTTTGATTCATACTTTATATATGTTGTTCAATTTGACCACACTATGACTCTTGGCATGGCTAAAAAATTGAGCCAAATACAACCATTGACATTGTCCTTTGAGGTTATGATTAAAATTAACTTTGCAATGCCTATTCTGTACCTGCCTTTTATAGCTAGATTATCAAAATTTTGTAATATTTGTTTTTACAAGAGTTGAATGCATCCACTTTATAGTCTTCTAATGCAATCTTTTAAAAATGTACAGGAGGACAAGGGAACTCAAGAGAAGACACATCACAATGGTGCATCTCAGTCACCTTCATGTGGAGTGAAGAGGACTGCAGATCATCTCGATGGTAGAGTTAGATTATATATATTACACAAATTATTTCACTTTTTTTGTCACATGTTAGACCTTGTTATGTTATTATATGATGTGAATTTTATGATGGCACGTGTTATACATGTTATCGAGACATATTATTATGTTATTTGGACTTGCGTTATTAGGACTTTTTATCATATTATTTGGACTTGTTGTTAGAGTAGGACTTTGTTGTCTGATTAAACATATCATGAGTTGATATGATGGACATTATGACACATATTATTTCAGGACTTGTTATGTTATTTATCTTATTCATGGACTTTTTAAATCCTAATTGATAGTTTTTTTAAATAGTGGTTTGAATCTATATATATGAGTTTATATAATATATAGGTTTATCTAAATATCAATTGTAATTTGATCATTAATATTAGCTATTTCTTCATGTAATTGACAAGAGAAATTGATTTTAAAACTACCATTAATCAAATAACTTATTATATAATTGACATGAAACAATATAGATGTAACTAATATCGACTTCAAGATTAACTATAAAATATAATCTATCTAACCATGATATATTAATTTGAACTATGAAATATGGATGTACAAACAACTATATCATTATCTATTAATGAACATAGGACTATACAACTATGCATTGAACTTATATTTAAAACAAAATTGGATGAATAAAAGTGAACTCATGTGTTTTATAAAACCAAAATTGGACGAATACAAGTGTGCATTAAACTGCATAAATAGTTCATGTCTATGTTCTTCTAGAGGTCCTGCATCATAAAAATGAATGTTGAAATGTTAGAAAATATGTATTTAAATGTAAATTTCATTTAAATTCAATTATCATTTATGTCAAATTTAAATCGAGGATCCAAAAGTTAAATAAATGAATTGCACTCACCTAGTATTACAACTTTGATTAGCCAAAAGTTGTAAAATGCACAAGTTGACTATCATCTACGTTGTCCAATTGTATTTGACACCTGAAAACCAAAGTAATTATCTCTACATATAAGACTTGAAAGAAGACATCTACATATAGAACTACATATAAAATATAATAATTAACAAAAACTTACATGTATAAATTTGATTCAACCTAATGTACCATCAACATCCTCTATTTTCTGCAATGCATCTATGTTTGCCTCATGCTCTTCCAATGAAAATTTCCTTAATATTTTATTATCAGGTCTCCCTTTGTATATTTCCAATTTGATATTTGTTTCCACAACCACATGAGAATAGTGTATAATCTTCTTTTCTGATTGGTAGTCTTCAAAATTTGCTAAACCATTCCTTCTTGTTAGGTATTTGCATAGCCATGTACCAACAACCACAATGGACCCAATTGGATACAGAAAACCATCATCTTCTACTTCATAATATATAAAATAATTCTTAGGTTCTACACATCAAGCTAGCCAATACTCAATCTTCTCTTCATTATTCTCAGGTGCAACAACAACATACAAATGTCCTCGAAAAAAAAATTAAGTACATGTACAAATAATAATTGTTATAATTTTAATTCAAATATAATAATAAATTATATGACATACATAAATACTATAATTTAAAGTTTTACAAGAAATTAAATTAAATTACGAGATTGTATGACGTCTAAAACATGATCATAATATTTTGATGCAAATGCATGATTTAGGTTTTCATTTCTCAATCATCTTGATATTGTGTCTCACTAGGACTTAAGGATTTCTATTTCCATTCTTCAACCCATTCCACATTCTCGCATTATTCCCATTCACATGCAACACAAAATTGACAAAAACATGCAAGCTCCCTACTCCATATAGACCAAGTGTTAGAATTAGAACTCTAAATGAATGCCATTTGGATGACCCACTGATTGTATAACCATCATATCTTGAAAGGGTATTCTTCTCTTCAATTAGCCAGAATAAACGTCTGATTGTAGAGTTCTGACTTGATCCTATAGACAAACTTATTTTACACCATTTACCAATTGCACGTGCATCTTTAAATTTGCTTTTCATCAAATTTGAGTTTCTCTCTGCAAAGGGCTCTCTTCACACATGCACCAGCACCATCGTGTTCTCCTTTCCTATGTAATGCCTAAAAAAAACTTAAAATATGTTGGAAATTAATTTTCTTATGTGTCATACTCAACCAATAAAACATTCTAGCATTCTTGAAATGCGCTCTGTAATTATCTGACCATATGAGATGTTGTGTTATATGAATTTCTCTCTCCCTTAAATTATCATAAAAGGTTTTAAAGCAATACTGGAAAACTCTGATGAGTGTAATTTATTATCAATCATATAGAAATGGTACTCTCTCAAAAAAATTTGATCCTCTTCTGTACTATCAGGTGCATGCCTATAGACAATATGAATAAAAAATGTTGGTTGCACTGAATTATAATATTGTGATTGAATCTCATCTTGTAGTGCAAGCGTGTTGTTCTTTTCAAAGTTAATGACTGAAAGTATGCTACCAATTGGAAATGTATTCTTGCATATGTGAAACTATCCATCAAGCCATCTAGCATTTTGAGAGTGTTTCACATATTTAAAGAGTAACCCGCTTCTACAAAAAGATCATGTTCTTTATCAGAATAAGTTTCATTTGGTTGTTAAGACATACTTGTATCCAATAATGGATTAGAAGATGCACCTAAATTTTCTCCTATTGTATTTTATTCTTCAACCTCTACATCCTTCATGATGTCCTCAATGTTTTCCTCTTTTGAAATGATTGTTGAACTCGATGCTCCAACATTATTCAGTTCTTGAATTCTTTCTCTTCTTTCTCATTGTTGTTTTTCTTCCTTCTCTCTATTTTTTGCAACCTATTTAGCTGTCATAACCTTCCTTTGTCTCTTTTTTGCATTTCTTTGATCCCATGTTTTCACCAAAATTTGAATTCAAAGTATTCTCTTCATGCCGAATCCAAAACAAGACAAGAAAAGAGAATGTTGATTCAAATTATTCTTTTTGTAGCACATATATGTCATAAAAATGATTGAATAATCATCAATCATTGAGATCAAGCGAACAATCCTTTTTTTATTTGTCTTTAACAAGTCTTTAAGAAACGTGCATGTGTTATTTAAATGAAATGGGTGCCCTTTTCTAAAATGGGTTCTCGTTTATGTTTCAACGGTCCAAATAGAAACATACACCCATTTTTTGAATTTCAAAAACTGGGTTTTTGTTTCTTAAAAATAGGAGTGGGCACCATACTACCAAAGTGGTTTTTGGTTTGGGGAAGGCTTGGTCCCACCAAGCCTATGCTTGGCCCTACAAGAATATGGCTAAGGTACTGGAATATAAAATTTCTGCCTTGTCGTAATGTTTTTGAGGCTTTCGTAAATGATTTTTTTGATAGAACAAAAACCCATTATAGTTCTTATTCTACAGATTATAAAAATATAAATTTCATAGTGATATGACTAATTTTTGTAATTTTACAATATTTATTAAGACAAAGTGATACGTACACTTGAAATAGTAAGGTTAACTAAAATTTTAATAATTTTTTTAATTTTATATTTTTGAATAATGAATTATATGACATCAATCTACATAGAATTTCCTTCATGGTAAATATTTGTTTTTGAAAAAAGTGAAGATTTCATCAAATTATGGTGGCTTTACACTAAAGGTTTTGAAAATGTACTTTACAGTCAATTAAAAATTAATAAAAAAAATATTCAATAAAAAAAAGAAAAATATTCTCATCAATCTTTGGTGTTTTAGGTACCTTTTCCAGGAAAGATTCACAAAAATTCATTTATTTACTTCAAAATAGGGTGGTTGTACACGTGTGTGGTATGGTTTTGAAACATGCATTTTGAAAAAGCTTTTTTAAAACGTGCCAACTAAAATGCAATTTGTACCATGTGGGTATTGAAATAAATTACATATTTGAAAAGTAGACTCTGAGCACTACATTTTCTATTGCTGAAATTTTTGAGATTCAATCTTTAAGTGCCTCAAAATTTGACATAAATTGAAAACTAGGGAAAACACTTCCACTTTTTGCCCAAAAGTGGGACTTAACTTCTTGTATCCACCCTCAAAATAGTGTAACATGGAAAAACATCGATCGAAAACATGTTCACAGTTTCCACCTCATTGCAACTACTTAGTCTTGTACTGCCTACGTAGATGCTACCCCCGTAAGTCCCATCATTCGAGCCAAAATGTGTCTTCATTCCTCCTCAAGCGCACAAGATGTGGTCACTTCAACAATGAACCACCTACAATTTCAAAATCAAATTTTGTAAGGATACCAATATCCATTAAAGAACAGTCAAATCTTAATGCAAAGTAGCCATCAAATGAATTCTTGTAAATAGAGCTTCAAATTTAAAATTCAAATTTGTAAGACTGCACAAATCAAAGACAAGTAGATTTCAAACCATCTTATTCATCCCATTAAACACTCAATGAATAGAAAAAATAAAGTAGAGCACATAGAAACAAGAATTGAAGCTATTTATCTAGGTATGTACGTGTTTATTACTGCTTTATGTTATTTTTATATGATATTTATTGTTGATATAATTTCCATGTATGTATCCATTCTACTATTTCCTTCATGTTCATTTATTTTTCAGTTTTCCATACCCTTAATAGTTTCTCACATCCTCACGTGTTTTTGGTTGTTTCTACTATTTTGTTCATGTTCATTCCACTTATAGTTTTGTAATTATCTACGTTTCTATCCTTCCTACTATTTCATTCATGTTCATTTCACTTATAGTTTTTACACATCAACGTTTCTATACTTTCTACTATTGCATTCATGTTCATTTCATTTAAAGTTTTATATAATCTCATTTGTGCTCATTCCTTCATGTTCATTTCACTTACATTTTTCTATACCTTTACTTCTACCATTTCGTACATGTTCATTTTGGTTACATTTTTAGAAAGGAGCAAAAAGAAAGTTGACGACGAAAATTGAAGCTAAATTTTCTTGTATTTATCTTTTTGAAACTCCTGTGTACTGTTTCCTTCATGTTCATTTTACTTATAGTTTCTATACCCTTTTTTCTAGTATTCCTCTCATGTTCATTTTAGTTACATTTTTGTATACCCTTCCCATTTAACATTATTTGTATGCATTTCACTTTCACTATTATATCCTTTCTATATTCTCCTTATTGTTTGAAACTCCTTTCTACTGTTTATATTGTATCTATCATTTTATGTTTTCAAATATTTAAATTACTTCTATATTTGTATTGACGAAAATTTCATTTCCACTTAAGAATCACATCTATCTGTTTTCAAATTTTAAAGTACCTCTATATTTGCATTGATGCTGATTTTATTTCTACTTATCTATCATATGTATCCTTTCTATTGTTTACTGTTTCATGTATTCTTTCCTTCTCATTCAATTTCCACTTTTCTTATCATTCATTTCCTATTTCACATCCTCATGCTATCCTGTCATATGACTTATAATGTTAGGCATTATGCAGATGACAATACACAACAAACCATGATCTGATCTAAAAAAATGGACTTGGACACAACTAACTGCTGACATTAGTAATAGTGACCAATACTATCAGATTGTGATGAACTATAAATACGATAGAGATGACTATTTGAAATCCCATAGGAAACTAATAACTATAGGTTTTATAGCAACCTATCCTCCAAATGATGCAAATGAAGATATCATAGCTCTCCTTTACCCCACATACTGATTCCCCACACAAAATGCACAGTGGAGATCCCAAAGTATATCAAAATTAAATGTCATCATCCCATAGAGATAGTATAACTAAAGACACAATGAAATAATGTCACGTAAGAGTCACAAAGAAGAGTCTTTTTGGGTCATCACCATAGAGACCAAAAATCTAATAGGTAGCTACCATCTTGCATCATCCTCAAATAGACAACACAAAGATACATTTACAAATAGTGGTACATGTATGATATAACATGTAACAACATATAGAAGAAGTGAGATACAAATCTAGATGAATATAATGATAGATCGATTCCTTTATCACCTTGAGCCAACATGGAAACATTACGGGGAAGGCACATTACAATAGGAAAAAACAAAGAATCCACCACACAAGAGGATCTAGTTAATAAACTTGCCTACCCCCCACCCCTTGCCCCCCTCATCACGGTCTATAGCGTTTGGGGATGGTGGAAAACACACACAAGGAGAAACATCAAGCATGGTAGATGAAACAATAGATAGTTCAAAATGAGGACCATGCTGTCAAGATGGGTCACTTTATTTGTCACTATGACTAAGAGATATTTATTTTGAAAACAAATTTGGTAAATCATGATTAACATCAATAAGCTCATACATATCATCAGAATCAGTAGCATGAATATAATCATTATTTGTAGAAAAAGCATCATCAAATTAAGAGTATCTTCGCCATCCAAATTAATTGCAATAGAATCTAAGATATGAATATAATTATGATCTTTGTTCAATTTCATCCTTTTCAAGTTAACTTCCTCCTTTGGTTCAAGATTGGTATGGTCAAAGGCACTCAAAGCATCATTAGGTGTTTTGGGTGAAGAAATATTTAGGGAAGCATGCTGATAGGCTTTAACATGACATTTACAATGATGGTCATGAGCACAATGATTATGTTTGGTTTTACTATAAATTTTGTTTGGTTGTGGATCAATTGATATTGAGTCCTTTTCTTCCTTAGGAGGAGAAACATAATGAACCAAACTACATTGAGAGATTGCATCAAAAAAAAATTAATAAGATATAGGAGGTGGAACTAAAGAATATATATGAGGTGTAGGTGTTGTAGGAAGACATCCAGGTTTAGGGAAAGGAGATAGAACATCCTTAGGATTTCTAAACTCACAAATCTTTTGGAATTTTTTGTTTTGATATGATTGAAAGGGATTATCTCTATGAGGTTGATTTGGTTGAGACATAGAAGGCCAAAAGAAATCAAGGTTAATAGACTCTAGAGCTAGGCACTCGAGATTGATAAGACTATGATTAACAGTCATGATTTTTCTATTGTGGGGAAATTTCAGACACTTATGGATATGGAGGCTACAACTTTCATAGAGGTAAGACAAGGAAGACCAAGTCTGACTTGAAACTGATTGAAAGTTAGGATGAAAAAAAAGGTGACATCTAAAGTTTTACCACAAAATTAAATAAGAAATAAAATAGAAGCATGAGTAGGATAAAGGAAACCATTGCAAGTTTGGATCATAAAATCAGATTTGTCATAGACTTCATGTTGCAATTGTCTATTGAAAATATTTTCTTCAGTTATCACATTCACCATGCAAGGTTAAGGTCAATAAGAACTTGAGGTTAATGATCAAGATAATTAACCTTTGCAACAATATAAAGAGGACCATCAGGTGCTTTAATTATCTCACTAAGGTTAGAGTTAATGAAAATCTCAGGCTCAGGTTTGGTTTTTTTGTTTAGGTGGGATTGATCAATGAGGTTGATAAAATTGTTGGCTTTACTACTCTTATCATCATATTCAACAACATGAGTGGAAGAAGAAGGTAAAGGTTGGGTAGACTCAACAATATTGGTTGAATGAGTTACCAAAGGGTTGACCAGATTTGCAATTTTTGGTTGGGAGGTGCTATGAATTTGTTTCCTTGATCATTAATATGCTCAACAGATATAGCATTATAATCAATGAGGTCTTCAATAACTGATTTCAAATAGAAATAGATATAGCATTAGAATAAATGAGCTCCTGAATAAATTATCATTAATACACTCAACAAATATAGAATTAATGCCCTTCTCCTTCTATCTATATTCTCTGAGGCTTCCATCATCTCCCTCAAGTCTGTCAATTTCCCATCTACTATTGCACTAACCCTTGGAGGCATCTTGACTGCAACCTCTCAATAAATCCCTCCTCAAGTATATAATTTCTTTCTTTGATACAACTATGATGAAGAGTATCCAACATACACAACCAAAGAAAGATCTTTCAACCAAATCAACTATTCAAATAGGTGATTACCCTTCACAAAGCTACAGGGGCCTCACAAGGTTCTTGGGTGCTCATATTGCTTCAACACCCTAAAAGTGAACTCATGCCTCCCAACCCTTTTTAAACTATTGGAATACATTATAATAGGTTCATTTTACTTTCTCAAACTCATTTTGGAACTCTCCCACAAATAGACCACACTAAACCCTCCAAAACCTACTCACACAAGGCTGTCTCCAACTAGGGCTCCAACTTGTCTATAAGAACAACCCATAAGGCCACGTAGATATGCAGAAACACAAGGAACTTTAAGAAAAATCTATGGAGACTCTTCTTCATGGAAAATTTACCACTATTCACCCTCCCATCCACCCCAAAAGGTCATAAATAATAGCTACTGTAGCAATACTGTCTCATTATGACAGTCACAAGTAATTAGGATAGTCATAATAGTATGAGCCATCTCCACTCTCTAGGGCTTCCTAATACCTTAAAATTTCACTAAGGTCTCCCAAAAAACTTCCCCAATTGTCATTTAATCACCAAACCATCCGTTGCATCATATTCTCAAAGTCTCAGTCCACTAGTTCATTAGGACAACGACATACCCAATTTTAGGATAATCATAAAAATCAAGTATTTTGACCAATCAAGGGCCAAAAATGCTTTATTAGGGTTTAAAATAAGCCTTCAAATATCTAAAATACTTAACCAAACCTATGTGATCCCAATATTGCACTTATTTCATCCCACACACCACCAACTTGCTACCATTTTTAGTCCAAGACACAAAGCTCAGTTTTTGTATCACTCTTAGCACGTGCCAACTTGTGCATGTAACCTTGCATCAAAAGAAAAGAAAAAATATACATTTAAAATGGCCATCCCATCCATTTTCATGGGTTTTTGATGACGAGATGACCAACAATTAAATTATTTAATGTCACTAGTTACCCTAGCAAGGGTTTGTGACAATTTTCACCAAAACTTTAATAAATTGCTTGAAAAACAAAGTGAAAATGAATGAAACCAAAAGGTAATTATAGAGGATTCACCCCTAACATGTTCAATATCTTTCCAAATAAAATTAACATGTTTAATTAACAAAAAATTCAATAGAATATACCGTCACGCCTAAAAACTATGAAAATACAGGGTAAAACTCCAAAGTTTATTAATTGTGCTTAATTACATCATCCAACCGACCCTTTGGTTAATGAAATAGAGGTATATATAGATTTTTCCTTCCCTCCAATTTTCATAACTGATATTTGAATGCTAACCAACCTCAAATCACCTTTAGTGCACTTTTTGCAATAAAATTGCCTTGACAACTTTTTGTCAATATTGACATAACTTGATTCATTGTCTACAATTAGACCTCTATGACCTAAAACCATTATGAATACATACATATAAGCCCAAATACCCTTCAAATGATAAAATACTCCATTTTATGCCTTCAACACACTATTACCCTATAATGGCAAATTTGACAACGTTGAGACAATCATGACCAGAACTTGGATTCAAACCTTACAAATTGGTCTCAAGGACCTTATTACATGAAGAATGACCATAACCTTATTACATCTTGACATGACATTAAAACTAGAAATAACTCATGGTGGCCAAATGGGAGCATATGACCATCTAGGTGCTCCTACAACAAATTGTAAAATAATCATTAAAGTTATTCATCACTATTAAGCTAAATACCTGTCAATTTCACATCTTATTTCATCAAATGATATAGATATCTTACCCAGAAAAAATATTAAATTTTTTAATTTCATAATTTTTTTGTAAAAGTAAATGTCTAGATTATCATTTATAAAATAATATTACAAAAATTAAATAAATTCACAGTATTTAAGCTTAACAAACATAAAAGTTATTTTCATATGCCTTAAACATGTTCTATATAACTACTAGCTCAATCCAACCTATAAATTTCTTCATATCTATTTAAAAGATGTATTTCTTTAAATATACATCTTATTAATTTTCTTACTTCTAATAAATACATTGATTTAAAAAAAATTAAATTTCACTACTTACATGAGGATTTATGACTTTGATTTTATTCCAATATTCCCCACCTTCCTTCAATGTCTTCCATTCTTCATTTGTATAATTGAACTGATCTAGTGCTTTCAATTTCTCTAATCCCTCCACTCTCTTCAATTTGAAACAATCAATAATAAAGAATCGTTGAAGACATGGCATTGCTCCATCCTCCAATTTTGGGAACTTTTCCAATGAGAGTAAATCTTTAATAATCAAAATATGGAGTTCTGAAACCCTCCTGACTTTCCAAACGCCTATGACAATTCTTTGCATCTTCCATTCATCTTTATTCTCAAAACTGCTAGATTGGACGTTCCTGATAATTCTGAGAAATAACTACTTTAGAGTCAATTAATTCCAATTCTCTCAGATTTGCCAACCCATGTATCCAAGTTGGCACAAAAAACCCCTCTAATGTTAGTGTTTCGAGATGTTTCATTGTTTTCATTTTCTCCGAGAGAAGAAGATGCCTTCTCCCAGCATTGAGAAGATGCAGACGACACATATTTATCAGTTGCCTGAGGATTCCTTCTTCCACCCTCTTCAACTCCCTCTTGTGCTGAGGACGAATCAGCACTTCCTCAACCTCACTCATATTCACCAAATCTTCTAACCTCATGAATCTGTCCTCTTCTATGGACAACCGCAAGTAACCTGATCGCAGTGTTCTCAAAGCGGCCAACTTTGATATTCCTTTTGGCAGGCGAACAATACCCCTGCATTCTAAATGCTGAAGACATGTAAGTTCACCTATCCATACTGGTAACTGAGTGCAATAGCAAGATAAAGAAAGAAACCAGAGGCTTTTGAGATGTCTCATCCACTCCGGTACCTCGCTAATCATTTTCCCATTTAAATTCAGGACTCTAGGAAGAACCATCTTTCCAAGAGATGCGGGCAATGCAGAGATCTTTGTCCAGCTCAAATCTAGAACGCGCAGCCCTCTCATACTGGTAAACAAGTTTTCTTGAATGCTTGTAATGTGTTAGGCCAGGTTGATTTGAATAAATCACTTTTATTCTAAATCATTGTTCGGAAATGAAAACAAAGAAATACAATTTATAATGTGTAGACTTAGTTACGAATCTCTCTCCAATTACAAGAATAGAAAAATAAACTAAATAATAATAAACTAAAAACTAACAACAATAGTCTAATAAGTCTGATGATTAATAGTGTAACATCCCCCACTTAATCTGAAGGGGTTAAACCAATCATGCTTCGAAACTTCTCAAACTTTTCTCATCCTAGAGCTTTGGTAAAAAGATCTGCAGGCTAATCATCAGTAGGACAATAGTGGAGGTGCACAATTCCATCTTTCACATGGTGGCGAAGAAAATGAAATTTAGTGTTGATGTGTTTAGTACGATCATGAAAGACTGGATTTTTCGCCATCTTAATTGTTGATTGATTGTCAACAAAATGTGGAGTAAAAGAAATTTGTTGGGCTTGTAAATCTGTAAGAATCCTTCGAAGCCATAAGATCTCGCAAGTAGCTTCAGAAGCTGCCATATATTTAGCTTCTACAGAAGAGAGAGCTGGAACAAATTGCTTCTTTGATTTCCATGAAATAGCAATAGATCAAAGAGACATTAAGAATCCAGTTGTAGATTTGACATCTTCTAAATCACCTGCATAGTCAGAATCATAATATCCAAGTAATGAGAAACTTGTGACTTGTGAGTACCTGAGCCCATAGTTTTGAGTGCCTTTTAAATACCAAAGAACACATTTGGCTGCTAACCAATGACTTTCTTGAGGTTGTTGCATGAATCTAGAGAGAACCCCAACAACAAAGGAAATATCAGGATGATTGGTAGTCGCATAAATCGAACTACCAACAAGTTGCCTGTGGGGAGTTGTATAAACCAACACCATAGAATCGGTCGAAGTGAGCTTGAGATTTTTCTCCATTGGAGTACTAAGAGATTTGCAATCTATCACGCCAAACTTAGAGAGAAGTTCACTAATATATTTATGCTGGGAAATGAAAATATATGTGGGATGTTGAATCACCTAAATAGTAATGGAGATGACCTAAATCAGTTATTTCAAACCCTTGCTTCAATTGAGCTTTCACAATTTGAGTATAATCCTCATTGTTACCAGTAAGGAATAAATCATCCACATAAACAACAAGATAAATGACAATTCCATCAATGTTTTGAACAAAAAGAGTTGCATCATCAAATTCAAAATGCTGAAAGTTCAACTTCAAGAGATGTTGAGTGAGTTTTTGATACCATGCTTGGGGGGCTTGCTTCAAACCATATAATGATTTAATGAGCTTGCACACCTGATGTTCTTTTCCATGGACTTCATATCCTTCTGGTTGTGTCATATATACTATTTCTGTGAGATCACCATTCAAGAATGCAGTTTTTACATCCATTTGATGTACTTTCCACCCATGTTGTGATGAAAGGGCTAACAAAGCATCAATGGTGGTCCATTTTGTAGTAGGAGCAAAAGTTTCATCATAATCTATGCCCTCTTTTTGAGCATAACCTTTGGCAACAAGGCGGGCTTTGTGTTTATCAAGTGTGCCATCAGTGTTATATTTATTCCAAAAAATCCATTTGCAACTGATAGGTTTATAGCCAAGTGGTGGATCAACCAATTCCCATGTACCATTTTTCTGAAGTGCATCATACTCAATTTGCATAGCTTTCTGCCATGCTTTAATATGCTTAGCTTCTTTATACGAATTTGGTTCAGTATCTATTGTCAAATTTAGTTCATCGGAAGTACTAGGAATAGAGGAATGAATTTATTGCCTTAGTTTGTAAGAACTTCTCGTACCAGGTTTTCCAATTTCATCTGGTCTTAAATCTATTAACAGTTGCTCAACTTGTTTGGCCCATTTATGAGAAGATTGAGTTGGGACTAATGGCATGTCTAATGCTTGAGTATGATCTTCATGAGTTAAGGATGGTGCTGAAATATCAGGCTCAACATTAGGATATAAATCATTATAAGAGGTGGCATCTGCTTGCAAAGAAACAACTGTATCAACTTGAGTTGGTGTATCTTGGGAAATAGACTTGGCACATGTATCAAGTCCTTCATGATGTGAGATATCACAAGGAAATGCTATCAAAGGAGAAACTTTTGAGGAGTTATCTAATTGTTTAAAATCATTTTCAATATTGGAATCACTTTTGGAGGATTCACAAAATACAACATCATAGGCAATAAAAAACTTTCTATGAACCTTATCATACAACCAATATGCATTTGAAGAATCTGAATAGCCAAGAAAAATGCACTTATAACTATGTTGACCCAACTTATTCCTTTGTTCATTAGGGATCAAAACATAGCAAGTAGAGCCAAAAATTTGAAAGTGCCGAACAGAAGGAGGATAGCCATACCATATGTCATAAGGAATTGCTTGTTGAAGAGTAGATGATGGATATCTATTGTGAAGATAAACTGTTGTTCTTGCTGCTTTAGCCCAAAAATGCAATTGGACACCTTTGAAATACAACATTGCCCAAACCATGTTCATGATCGCACTGTTCATTCTTTCAAACATGCCATTTTGTTGAGGAGTTCCTGGAATAGTGAGATGATGCTGAATTCCATTTTGATTAAGATAATCCTCAAAAATTAGAGAAGTAAATTCTCCACCATTATTAGTTCGAAGAGTACCAATTTTGGATTGAGCCTGATTTTCAACCATAACAGAATTTTTTTTAAAGATTTCAAAAGCGTCTGATTTTTAATGCAAGAAATAAATCCAAGTCATATGACTGTAATCATCTATGAACAACATGAAATATTTAGATCCTCCAACAGACACTATAGGTAAAGGCCCACATAAATCTGAATGGATGAGTTGCAATTTTCTTTGTGCCCTCCAAGTGGAACGAGGGAAAGAATTTCTCTGTTGTTTGGCATGCTTCACATTTTTCAAGTAGTTTAGGAAAAATAGGCAAACCATCAATACCATTCTTTTGCATAAGATGAATGCTATCATAATTAATATGTCCAAATCTTGCATGCCATAAAAGATTTGGGGATATTCCACTTTCTTCTGTAAGATAAGCAAAAT
>MU217887.1:298308-317840 GCA_018584345.1 Thuja plicata | reverse complement strand
ACACACACACACACACACACACACACACACACATTTGTATATATATTTTATATCTATTTCAGTTTGGATATATAACTCATATTTGTATACATTCTTTTTCATTATTTTTGATCTTCTAAAAATTTAGGATTTATCTCCTTGCCTTATTTTTAAAATATACTCGAGATGTAGAGATTAGTATAAATCTTTAAGATGATATAACCCTTTGAAGAAGAGGCAGCTTTGATATATATTTCTGTGTGGATACTAACATGCTCTTGTACGCTAATCTTGCCTTGGACAATTTCTTTAGTTATCTATTTTGCAGGATAAGGGTGTATGTAGAAAGCAAGAAATCTATATCAAGTAAGAGTCAAAAGAGGCAATGACAAGATGGTTAATTTATCTTATAATGATTATTGATTGAGACTAGGAATTTCATTATGGAATAGATTAGATAAATTGGAGATCTCTATAGTTTATTTTTATAGGTAAATTATTGGATACACTAACAAGGATCTTAGCCAAGGTTCTGAGCTTTCACAGGTAATGTCAATGTATTTGAGCATCAAAATGCCACATGTTCTCACTCATCCTGCATACTAGCAGAGAAAAGTGAAAGCTCACGAGAACTCTAGATTGATAAATATTTTAGAAGGTGTCTCCATGTATTTCTATAAATCTGATTAAGAGAAATCCATTATACTCATGAATGTATCTTATATAAGCCCCCCAAAAAATTAAAAATAAAGGGGGAGGGGGGGAGAAGATCTAGACTTGTATAGGAGGGTATGCCCTCTCAAATAGAAAACAATTGTTTGCAAATTATATTTTCTTTTTTCTGGACTATGTCGCGGGCTAGACTAGAGGTTTTCTTTCCTTTGTTCTTTCCTACTAGTACCCACATCGAATGGAGGTTTATTTTATTATTTATTTATTAATAAAATTATATGGCTTTGGTCTTTTACCAATAAACTTTTTTTTATAAATAAAATTTATTTATTTATTGTTTATATAAAATATTTTAATATTCATATTATTTTCCCAACTAAAAGTAAAAAGAAAAAAGACTAATAAATAATTGTTAATTATTATTCAAAACCGCCTTACAAAATGTCGTGATTCATGATTGCAAGATCTAGTCAGGACTTTTAATTGTTCTTGAACCAAATCTTCACCCACTCTAGAAAGTTGTCAAAGCCCTTTTAACAATCCATTGCAAATCCTGTGACAATGACAATCTATGAGACAAAATTTTGAAATATATTTTTATTTTTATAAATTGTATTGAATTTTTATACACATAAGGATAACAATAATATTATTTTCATAATGATTTGCTTTCTATTTATTTAAAAATTATTTTAATATCTATATTACATAATCGATAATAAGGAAATTAAAAAGAATAGTTATAACCATTAATATATTTCAAAATCACCTTATACATTGAAATTATGGTTAAGTTTTTTATTATGATAAAAATAGATTTTGAAGGGACCCGAAACCCTTTAACCAAAGATAAGTATAGATAGATCAATATGAACCATCAGACAGGCCATGATAACACATGCTAAAACTAAAAAAGGCTCCTAGAGGAAAGACATGGAAAATAGTAGCCAAAAGATAGCAAACCGATAGCCGAAATAAAACAAAATAGAAAAAATAATGACAAAAGGGAAAAGGTTAAGCCATGTTTTTAAGAACCTCAAAAACCTCTGCCTCCAGCTTAGTCATATCCAACACAACCTTTTTTTGTTCCTTGATCTCTAAAGGAGAATTTTATTCTTTTCTTTTTATATTGTGTTACTGTTATAAGGAACTGAGTGGGGTGGGGGGTGAATTAGTGCAACCATAGATCTACAAAATATTTTCATCAAATTCAAAAGTAACCAACATGCAAAGCTAAATATAACATAAAAGTATAACAAATAATACATGCACAAACTCAATACAAAGACACCAATATTTTAGCATGGAAACCCTTGTTAGAGGGAAAAACCATGGTGGGAATTATCACCCACAAATATCACTAGTGAAACAATAAGATATATCATGTTAGGAGCATTACAACACCCTCCTAATGGTTTATACCTATTTAAGAGTATCTATAACCTGTTTAAGAGCTATTACAAAAGTCCTATTACGAACTACCCTGTTAAGGGATTTGAAACTCCTTCTTAGAGTCACCCTATTTAATGATTTAGTCTTTAGACCTATTAGTATCCTACTTACTCTATTAGGAGTAACCTTTTTAGAGGATTTTGATCGCAAGCCGGTTAGGACTTTCCTTGAGAATGAAATCAAATGAAATGATCTAAAAGCAGCACACTTTTCTTGACACATCCACTTCAGCGCTGCTCAAATCACTTTTCTATTCGTAAAAACTTCTTCTTCAACCACTACAATCATCGTATCATCAAAAACTCTCAAAAAAAAATTTCTATCTTTAATTTCATCCCTTATAAACATATTTAGGTTGGTGGAGTAATAGTAAAATGTGTTTCCTAAGTTGGCCTCTAAATCCCAATAAAAATTCATAAGCGATCATGCCAACATAGGAAATTCTAATGTTAAATGTTGGCCCTTAACAATTCAACACTTAAACTAATCGGTCTTTGACTTTGAATTCACTGCTAAATCAATTTATTCAACTTGACTAGACTGGTTAGACTATTTACTGCTCTTGATGAATATTACTAGTGCTTGCCTCAAATTTTTTCCTATACGGTGAATCAACTTACACGATCATAGATGTAAGAACAACTAATTCTATAGTTACTTCCTATCTAACCACACTATCTGAATTCTTATAATTATCATTGGACTGTGAATTTACCATGACTATCTGTATTATCACTGATACACTCGATATTAGACAAATCCTTGTTCAGTCACCTTCATGACTAGTATAATGGATTCAATCAACCTAGAAGAATTTGTTTCCATAAATAAGAACACTACAACATATTGCAAGCATCTAGGACATTATCATCTTCATCATAATCAAAACATATTTCCCAAGTGATCATCTTACTGGGACCCAAAGTATCCTAGCCTTTGTCTAGATCCAACTAAATGGTCAACTTCTCATGATGACCCTTTTCTAGAGTCTCCACCATTTGGTTCATAGTATCCGCCATGTTTTTAATTCTCTTGTGGCTTTGATTCAAAGAAGTCTAAATGGTATCTTTCACAATATTGAGCTTCTCCTCCAAATGAGAAATATTATCTTCGTGATAATTTTTCATTTTCGTTAGAGAATCCACAGTCTTTTTGAGACAATCTACCATTGAATTATTCTCATCTTCTATCTACAAATTCTATCCCAAAGAAAAACCAGCCCTAGAACTATCCCCTATGGTATTGACCCAAGTTTTACCAATTGCGGAGAGGTCCAGACTCATCATTACTCAACCTTAGCTATGAGACCTACGCACTAGCCAATTGTGCCACCACCCCTCAAAATTATGTTTGAGTTATCTTGATTGTTCTTGATCCATATTTTCAGCCAACTCTAGAAAGCTACTAAAGCCCTTTTAACAATCCACTGCACATCAAATGACCATGAAATTCCATTAAAGAAAAATTTGATTTTTTTTAATATTATATTAATTGGATTGATTTTTTAGACACATTAGGATTATAATAATATTATTTAGGAGAATTATTTGTTTAAAAATTATTTTAATATTCATATGACGCACCTATCAAAAGTAAATGAAGCATTAATTAGTATTAAAAACTATCTTATGATTTGATTGCCAGGACTTATTGTTGAGTCTAATTGAGAATTTTTATAGTTCTTGAATTCAATGGCCACAATATTGCATGAGAGAAAATTTTGAAAAAAATAAATAAATTGGATTGATTCTTTATACACATAAAGATAACAATAATATTATTTCAATAATGATTTATTTTCTATTTATTTAAAAATTATTTTAATATCCATATTATATAGCCAAGAAAAAAGAACAAGACATTGCATGAGACAAATATAAAGTGAAATATATTTTTATTATATTAATTGGATTATTTTTTATAAGGAATAAATAGACTTATAATAAATAAGTAAATATTTTCCTTTAGCTTACGATAATAACATTACAATAACAACGAAAATAAAATTTTGTGGAAATGCTTCCACAACATACATTTGACCATACTAAATAAAGACTAAATTCAGGACACATAATTATGTATCAATAAGTAATGCTTGAATTTTAGATCCTAGGATCAAGATATTTTTAGTATATAACACAACGAATATCATTTTTGTGCAATGGTTTGTGGAACATGACCATACATTAGCTCACATACACAATTGTCCAAATTTTGGGGGCAATGTCTAGGGCAAAATACTACCCATTATTAAAAATTGTATAGTGATGAAGATACTCTAATTGGAAAATAGTTTATATCATCTTAATCATCGACTCATATTGATGTCCCTTAGTCGACAACCTCTCAATCACCAATCATTTCTCATGGGATAGTTAAATTGCTTGAGCTAGCACTGAATCTATCCTCTAAGCTCCCACTACACCTACCTTTGGTCTTTGTTTGCATGGCTCTATTGGTAAACCACATTCCTCATACATCTAATGCATTTTGACCAGGTCCATGTACATACACAATCTTTAAGCTCCATGGATTACCCTTTGCAATGTACACCTACTTGATCTTGAAGCCCTAGTTCCATGATTCTACCCATCTCTTGGTACCTAAAATCTTCTCCAATTGGCTTTTACTCTTGGTACACATTGGATATGGACCATTCCTCCATTTAAGTCACACACCAAAACTTAGCTTAGTCACCCTCTTGGACTCAACTTAGGGATTTTGTCATCCTGAGCACTCTTGTTGAACCCTCTCCCAGTTTCCATTTTGGACCCTGTTGTAAGACCATCGAGATCCTTGATCCTAATGCAAATCTAACCTCCTATTTAACCTTACCTTGTTTTCACATCCTTCAAATTAAAGGTATCTTCCTTTTCAAAAAGCTTGTTAGCTTTTATGATGATTATGTTAATACATGTCTAATTACTGGGAGGGGAGGGGTTAATAAGTAATCAACAAATTCACCTAACTCAACTTCTTTAAACTCTATGCACCAAAAAATTCAATATTAACTAACATAAGTAGGAATTTCAATGCATACATCCAAAGGTAATCAACCACACCATGTAAACACCATATTTATCTTGTGGAAACTGAAATGGAAAAAAAAACCACGGTTTGAGTTAGAACCCACAAAATCTGTACTCTTCTGGAATACACCCTCTTAGGAGCTTTCCCTTTTAAACGTTTGCAAAACATTGTTAGGTGTTACTCATTTAAGGGATTTGACTTTAGATCTGCTAGGATCTTTTCCCTGTTAGGAGAAACCTTGTTAGAGGACTTAAAAAATTCAATTAAAAGGCCACCTTGTTAGAGGATTTACAATAAAGATTTGTTAGGATCTACCATGTTAAGGGATTTCACTGTTACAATGATTAGAAAGAAAAAGATAAAATGATCTATGAAAACTGCACTACCTCTACATAATTAGATCCTATTAAGCTCTAAAATACATCTTCATACTTTATACTCTTCCTTTTCTTGATCACACTTGATTCATTTACTTTCTTTGACACCAAATTCTTCTACAATTCGCAATAAGCAACTAACTTCTTCTTCAACTTTCCAATATATATATTTGCTTCCACTGAATTGAAATCAACCCTGGATCTGATATATGAATGATCTAGATCATCTTAGGTAAGATACAATGTATCTAGTAACTCATAAAATATTTTCCTCTGACGGCATCAGCTTACTCATGGATTTTACCTTGGTAGTTGAGCCATTTTCAAAAACTCATTTGACCAAAAGAAACTCTTTGAATAATCCTCCTCAAACACATACCTCAATGAATGTGATGTCATGTAAGTCCCACAAATCATGGAACTAACTTACCACTTCACAAAAATCATCGTCGATCCTGTTGTCACATCAAATTCGTTCACCTATCTATAAATTGTCATAGCTTGTTCAAGAACTCTGTCTTGTTTACCTGTTCATTCTGTTAACACTGCTTCCAGTCAGTTAAACTAGTTTCTCTAGTTAACATTATGAATCACTCTCGCAAACAAGGTACCTTGAAATTGTTCCTAATTATATCCTATGATTGCTCCATCAAATACTTTACCAATTTTAGATAACATTCAAATCACTTATAGTCTATCACTGACTATTTTAGCAGTTACCCAGTTTGAGTCCAATCAAACATAACCAACTCAATTCTTCATATCAAGAGTCAAAATGGAAAATTTAACATCATAACACATGACATAACCTTCCATGAGAATAGAAATTAAGAAATATACTTCAACTCATGATTCACTTACACAATACTTGGTAACATACTGAAAAATAGTAAGTCAATTAGTTGGATATTTACCATATGTGCAAGGATCCCTTCTTCCACCCTCCCCAACTCCCTCTCATGCTGAGGACTGCACTTCCTGAAGCTGATTCATATTCACCAGACCATCTAACTTCATGAATTCATCTTTTTCTATGGAAAACCGCAAGTAACCTGATCACAGTATTCTCAAAGAGGCCAACTTTCATATTCCTTTTGGCAAGAAAACAATACCCCTGCATTCTAAATGTTGAAGACATCTAAGTTCACCTATCCATAGTGGTAATCCTTTGATACTTTCATGGACAATTCTAGCACGTTCCTCCACACAATGAGGCAGTAAAATCAATGCCCATTTGTTGCAGCTTCCAGATTCCAATTTCAGCCTCTCGGTTTTAGTCTACCCTACCCCTAACACAATTCAACAGAAGAGAAGGGAATCCTTGGTGAAGGAAGGTGGTGCACAATTAAGGGGAAGATCTTTTTTTTTTTTTTTTTTTTTCTATTTTTTAAAGTTGTCACTCCCCGATCTGATATTACTATTATAAATATAAATATATTATTTTAATTTACTTCATCCTCTATTGATGCTTGCACTTTTTAAATAAAGGAATAAAATCTTTGTTCTTCCATGTCATTTTCACTAGCTTAAATTTTTAATCTATTATAGAAAAATATTCTTTTCTCATTTATATTATATTTTTCTATAATAAAATTCACTTGTATGAATGAATGTAAATATTATTCAATTAACAAAAAGATTATTCAACATTCCAAAAAATATGTACTGGGCTTTTATATATTACATGTTCATAATACTATAAAACATGTGCTCACAATACTATAAAATAAAGGAATAATTATTCTCATTTAAAAAAAAAAAATTGTCACCTTGATTCAAAATAATTTAAATTTTCTAGAACAAGATACATGTATGACATAGGGAGATTATTCCTAACATAATTCATCTGAGCTCTTCTAAGATAATGTGGTTCCTCATTTAAATATTATTTTAAAAGTAAAAAGAAACACAAATGTTTCCTACCGCATGTAACATTCTAAGGAATTGTGCATTACAACATATGAAAATACCAATTCCTTCATTTTTAAAAATAAGATAAAAGAACCATTTCTTATCTAATTATATGCTCATATTAATTATAAAAAGTTTTTTTTACAAAAACCATAGATTTTACAATTACCATTTCACTTTCTTTAATCTGAAACACTATTAGGGTCTAAGATAAATTTATAGAAATGTTTATGGCACCAGTCTAATTAATTTGATTTCTATTTGAACATAGTTCTAATAGCAGTATAGAGGATTCATTATCATTTGTATGAATAGGTATACATTATTTTTGCAAATATCTTGAAGCAACCAAAAATCGATGAGTAATGCATATGAATTCCAACATCCCTACAAATATGAAAGCCAACTAGACAATCAAGAGACAGGTCTATATAATCTCTCTTACTATAATACCCACCCATATGCTACTTTTTTCTATTTGTGATGTTGAACACCTTTAGGCCCTTATTGATCTATGTGTTAGACCTTTAGTATGATTTGACGATGCCTTGATATTATGTTAGTACCTTGTGATAATGTTGTTACATTTATACAGTGATTACTTAAGTTATTTCATGTTGTTACTTAGATGATGTTCACTATTCTTATAACATGGTATTATAGATATTTATATTTTCACTGACCTACTAACCCTTATGTTTTCCCTTATATTGATCATGGACATATTTTATACTTTTCTCTAAAGTGCCTATATGGTGAGGGACGAAGTTGTAATTACTTTTTTATGAGATCTACATGATGTACCAGATGGAAGAAGTTCCAAAGCTAAAACCATTTTGTAAAGAGACATTTTTTCCAATTTCAAAACTGGTAACCTTGTTGCAATATTTTCAAATAGATTACAGGGGAAATTTAGCTTTGAGATAAATAAAAGGAGCCAACAAGATCTTATCAAGCCACCCCACACCATGCCACCTATTTTTAATAGTAGCTTTGTCATTGTGATGGTGAATCAGGAATTTTGATTGTTCTTTTCTATACACCACCCTCGCAATCCTTTTAGTTGAAAATTAATTCCTTGTGTCTTTAAATCCAAAAGACCCAACCCACCTTTGTTCTTAGGATGAGTACAATGTAATAAAGACATTGTTTTAAAGCCTTTTTTATCTTCTTAATTAGTCCATAAGAATTGATGAATAATTTTATTTAAGTCCTTATAACCTTTTTTGAATAACATCCAACAACAATAGTAGTAAAAATGAACACTAAAAAAATCTTGTTAACCACTTCTATTTTTCCTACAAATGATATAAATTTGTTTCCCCAATTAAATGGTTTATACTTTTATCTTAGTTACAAACCAATTCCACATGTCATACAAGCTAACTCCCAGACCAAAAGGAATTCCAAGGTACCAAGTGATTTTCCCATGTTTAATTTTCTTCCATTCCTTGAGAATCTAATAAAGAATTGGATCAGATCTGATCATAAAGAATTCAGTCTTATTGTGTGCTAATTTTGATCCTAAGATATAATAATATAAACTAAGAACCTCCAAAACATTATTGATTTCAGATTCAAAATTTTGAATAAAAAACATGCTATCATAACCAAAGTGACTATTCAAAAAATTGAATTGTTTGTAATGGAAACTCCTTTGATCGGGCTCATCTTGTTATACTTTTGTAGAATATAGCTAAATGCATTAGTAATGAACACATAAAAAAATGGTGATAGAGGGCATCCTTTTCTAATTGAGCATTGTAGTAAAAAGGGTTCAGTCACATAGTTATTAATCACCAATTGTGCATTAGCAACCTTAAATAAAATTTGAACATGCTTACATAATTTAGGGCTGAATCCCAAACATTGTAACATCTTAATCAAAAAATTCCATCTCATTCTACCTTAACTTTTATTAAAATCCAATTTCATAAGCAAGTTAGTCCACTCATTATTTTCGCATGCTAGAGTTAAATTGTCCAAAATATATCTTATACCAAGAAATCTAATTTTTTCATCCTTGAGTATCCCTTTGGCTAAGGTTTTGAATCTTGTAGCTAGTACCTTAGCAATTATTTTGTTATAAGTATTAAGAAGAGTAATAGGGCATCAAACAAATATTGAATCCGAGTTTTTCTATATAACATGCTAAGAAGTTGTACCCATTATTTGTTTCTCTAATAATGATGTATATCTCCTCTTTGTTGATTTGGAGGTCTTTTAAACCATTTTAGTTGATCCTGACAACTTGTAATTCGAAGTGGGACCTTTATTCATCATCCCGACAACCCGATTCATTTTTGGGGATATTTTCCAAGGTATGGGGCATTTTAAATGTTCTGCACCTAGGTGCAAATTCTTCTAGGCATTCTGCACTCTTGAAAATTGGACCAAATTGGGCCTAAGGCCTAATATTTCGTATTTATATTATTTTATTCTTCTATGGTCGGACTGGCTTTTCTTTGAATCCTTAAATGAGGGGTAAAGTATATAAACCCTATCTCTCCTTGATTTGCATCCATTAATCATATGAAAGAAATAAAAACACAATCATTGTGATCCAAGATAATTCAAGCCTTCAAGCATTCAAGGAGAATTCAAGATCTCAAACAAATTCCATTCAAGACTTCATGCATTCTTCTTATATCTCATCAATGTAATCTTCTTCAATTTGGAGAAATATTTTCTATCTCATGATGGTTGCTTAGTGGGATGTCAAATTAGAAAATAATATCTTTCTCCATCATTCATCTCTCTCTCTCTCTCTCTCTCTCTCTCCTTGCAAGTATGATCAAGCAATTCAAGAAAATCAAGATCTAAGAGTGATTTCATTAGATCCATGCACATTTGAGGGCATCCTTGATCCTGCATCTATTCTACATGGTCAAAAACTATAAATAAAAAAATATACAAAAAATCATTTCTCATGGATTTGAGCAATACATACTCTATCCATGAGGGTAAGTACATTAACACGAGTCTAAGCCTTTGTGTTTACACCGCATTCTTTACTCTCATGATTTTTATTTTATATTCTAACGTTAATTCCTAAACAAGGTTTTGAACAAGGAAATCTTTTTTATACAACCTTTTCCACCTTTTTTTATGTGTAGGAACAAGCCTGGAAGTTGTAACTGAAGCAGACATGTCACAAAACCTAGATCTAGAAGTACAACTAAATTCAAGGCTTGGACAGTTGAATAAATAGTGACAGATCAACACCTTCCTCATTTTTCCAAGGTACACTTTTCATTATTTCTTTTTCCATTTCCAAGTACATATTATGTTACTTTACATATCAAATATTCTCCTCAAGGAAGGATACATTATTTTGACTAGAGCTTGAATCCATATTTGAGCCTACCAAGGCATCATCCCTTCCTAATGTACAATTATAAATGGTGAAGTGATCTATCGTAGTACATTTCTTTCCATTTTCTATTGTACAATTTGGTGAGCACGATGTAAATTACATTCTTTTGATTTTGGTAGTTATAATTCTCTACTATCTCCTTGGGTATCCTTAGTCTTTGATTTATTTCTCTCTGAAACACTTTGAACATTCCAAACCATTCTCCATCAACCCAATTATTTTCCTACATTCTGGAAGAATTTGAATTATCACGCTTGATCTACCTCAGGTTTTCCAATAACTGTATCCTTGAAATCTCACTCACATCATAATGCTCATTCTCTATAACCATTATGTAAGTCATCAATATGGTACCTACTGAAACAAATTTTATCTTGCTATTATAGTGTATCGTGTAACCAAGAATTATAGACACAAGTCTCAAATACTTCTGTTTGATATATGTGATGGTCATAGAATGCTTATCCCATTTATATTTGGTTAGGGTTTTAACTTATTTCTTGGTATTCTTCTCCATAATAGGTATTTTTCCAACATTGTCTAACCCAGTCACCAAATGGATTAGTTCTTTGGTAATTTTCATTGGTTTGTCTCCTATCCAGAAAAAAATTGGTCATCAATCTTTCTAAGCACAATTTTGGTCCACTCAGACCTGCCAAATTCATGAAACTTGGTCATCTACATAATATTAAGGTTTTTTAACTTCCTGAAGCTAGGTTTGAACAAACCATCATCATTAAACATGTCCTTCAGCTCTCTATGAATGTTAGAGTCCCCAATTGTTTACAATTTACAATTCATGAAAGCTTTTATGTCTTCCACATGCAGAACTTCATGTGGGGTTTGAGAAAAAGCACCCTTCTAGGGTCATCTTCCATGGATTTAAATGGGTTTTATTAAAGTTGTACTTAGGTCTCTCCTTAACATAAAATACTTGAGGAATGTCCATGAATTTAAGCTACTAAGACTAAAATACAAGCTCACACTTAGATCTAAATACCTTTTTGGCCAAACTAGGGTTTCCAGAATATGCGACCACTAAATTTCTCAAACCGCCTCTAAGATTGCTCTCTTCTCTTCCTAAAATTCTCGAATGGTGAAAAAAATGACTAAAAATGCCCACTTATATCTCACAATGTACTTTAGACACATTTCTCAATTCATTCCAAATTTTTTTTACATTTTTAGTCAACCATGAAGTTCCAAGTGATCAGACTATGTTACCTTTCAGTCTTTATGACCATGGATTCATCTTCTACACATATCCTTGTACCTATATCAAACCTTGAATCAGCTCATTTTGTAAATTAGGGGCTGAATAATAAACCAGTTGAATTCTCAAAAGCTCCCCCTAAGGCCATGCTTGGCCATTTATGCTAATGTGGCAATGGTAACATTAGGCAAAGACCCAGTAGCATGTATTGACTCACCCTGATCCTTAGACTCACTCTATTTCTTTACTTTCCATACCTTATCACTATCCTTGTTCCCTTCCTTCATAAAAATGTGGTTGAACTCATCCATGTATTATTTCATGCTCTTTCCAACATCACCAATATTTTTCTTTATAACTGTAGGTAGTCTTCTATTCTTAATAGATCCATTATACATGCAAACCTTTGTTTCAAGTGTCCTCCATTGTTGCACTTAAAACAACTAATAGGTGGGTTCTTAGGTTGTGACATGTTATTATTAACCTACAACTTATAGTTCCTTTCAATGTGTCCAAAATTGTTGCATTTGTAACATGTAATGTTATTGTTCGTAGTAGATCATCTAACATAATCATATTTCTTCCATATTTCATCTGGTTTCCTACATTCATTTCCTCTATGTCGATATACCCAATAATTAAAGAAATAGCTAGAATAAGGTTTAGGAATAATTTTACCTTTAAAATCCTTCATGCGACAAATTTTTTTGTATTCAAATCATTTTCCTTTGAAGAGTTTTATCTTATTTTTAGGTTCTTCATTTTGATTTGGTTCTTTCTCTTCTTTGTCTTCTGATTTTTCATCTTTATATTTGGAGCATTCAGCTTCATTGAATCCAACTCTTGTCTTGTGACCTTTAGGTTTTTGTCTCTCTAGCTGTCCATCAATTTTATCACTGCTTGCATGAATATTTTCATTATGGTTCCTTGCCTCCACAAAATCTTCCTTAATAATAATATTGTATTTCTCCAATTCTTGATACCTGGTTTTGACATCATTGATTTATAGTGACATTCTTCCCGTCTATACATTTGCACTCTTTAACATCTCTTCAATTCTTCTCTTTTCATCTTTCTCTTGCTGAATTACCTTGGGCATCTCTAAAGTAGTAACTTCACATTCATGTTTTAATGCCTCTTTTTCCTTCTTAATTTTTTCAATCGGATCAGATGAATATTTTTTAGGTTCCTTCTGTATCTTGTCTACAAGTTCTTACCTTTAGTTCCATGAAACTTAAGGCTACTCTTTAAGCCTCTTGATGTAATCTTCAACTCTTTTCATTTTGAACTTTAATTCTACATTATTGAAGCATTAGCCTTATCCAGGTCTTCAAGTGCTTCCTCAAAGTTTTCTTCCAATCTGCTTGAATCCATTAGGATCTCCCTCAAGCTGTTAGGCTTTCTTTCCAAGGGCCACACACTATGATACCAATTGTTAGTATCAAGCAACACTGAGAGGGGGGAGGGTGAATCAGTATTGGAGTACTTCTAACTAATCTCAACCATTTGAAACTTAACCATTCAATAGATGAATAATAAGACTATACACACAAAGAAAATAACTCATAACACCATATTTTTTGTCAAGGAAACCCTGGTCAAGGGAAAACCACGGTGGGGATTGTACCCTCAAATTATCCACTAAGAGTATAATGTCCTTGTTAGGAGACCTAGCCCTATTAGGGGCTGAATATTACATTTAGCACAAAACCTTGTTAAAGGATAACCTTATTAGGGGTGATATAATGGAGCTCATTGTTCTACAAGGACATACTATCCAGATTACAAAAGAAGTTATACAATAGAAAAATTGAATTGTAGTAGCATCTGCTATGTTAAAGTAGTTAGAGTTGAACCTCACAACAACAATCAAAGAATCTCTACTTATTCTACCATTATCCATCCATACTTCACACACACATTTCTTGCAGCCCAAAAGGTTCACATATATATTGGATCAACTTTATTTCTCATTCGGCTCACTACTTCTTCACAAAATGTGTATCCATACTTTGCCCATAATAAGATAAAAAAAACATGTGACTATTCATTGACCAACATAGGTGAGGGCCTATCATAAATTGTAAACTAGATAAAAAAAAAAGTCATGTTAAGTCTCCAAACATTGCGTCCACTCATATGCCATATTTTCACATTAAACTGTACACGCATGACTTCTCCAACCTCTAAAATTTTCCATACATAACCAAAATCCCAGTGACCATAAAAAAAGTTGTAGTACATCCCATATATTATGTACCTAAGCTCGCATGCCATCCTGATGAGTATACAGTCATCACCAACCAAAATAGTTCAACTTTATACTATGAAATGTCATTGTACTTAGGAATTTTTCACTTAGTTGATCATCCAAAATACATCTTCATACACGGTGACCTTTCTAGAGGAGTGTGTTTCCATTAATGATAACATAAGCATGTTTATATACTCCACACTTTCGAACACTCATAACATCCGCCAAGACATATCTCAGTAATATAACTCATTATTGTTACACACTACTCAGTTAATAATATGTAAGAGATATGAACTATCATGAAATGTACATGGATACCAACCATATGATATCCATCATGATAGTAGGTTAAACTATGTTAAATTCATCACTTTACAATAGTAACCATAAGTAAACATCACTGGTAAAATTGTCACCTTTTCAATATGTTTTCATAAGATCAAGTAATAAATAACATGACAAAAGAGTTTATATATAAAACATATTTAAAAAATACAGTATATTTATTGAGACTCAACGTCAAATAAAATTTACCATTTTACCATACCAAGCTTACCTCTAAAGTGATCCACTTTTATCTTCGAGAGAGGCTTGGTTAGAATATCATCAGTTTGCTCATTTGTACTAATGTATCTCAATTGTATAACAATTCTCTCCACCATGTCTCTAACATGATGGTAGGGGATCTTAGTGTGTTTAGACCTATCATGAAATACTAGATTCACAGAAAGCTTTATGCAACTCTGGTTATCACAATGTATAATTATGGAATCCATGGTTTGCCCAAATAACCCTACCAACAATTTTATACACCATACTACTTTTCACTCCCCCATAGATGTTGCAATGTACCTAGATTTGGTGGAGCTTTGTGCAACATAGGATTGCTTTCTGCTGAACCAGGATATCATGAATAATCCTAAACTAAAGGGTAAAAGTAGAATAAACTGTCACCCTTTTACAAAGGAAAAAGTTAACAACACCAAAACTGTAAAACTTCAAGGGCATAAAAGTCACATTTCTATTGAGAATTTGAAGATAATGTAAACTAATGAAATGTGTGAAATAGGATAATTTTATGCCTATGCTTTTTTTAAAAATGTTTGAACAAAAATTAATATGTTTTTTGAAATTTTTAGGTCTATTTTTTATTTCCTCAAAAATACTGCAAATCAGGGAGTTTACTTCCCGCCAAATCATTATAAGTAAAACATTTTTTTTTCCACCAATTTAAGAATATGTTTTAGATGAAATGTATAGCTAGTGCATAAAAAAAGAAGAATTATTTTTTATCTACATTTTTCCCATTAAAAGTATTCAAAGTCGAACTTACTTGAAATCAATAGTTTTGTCTCCCGCCACTTTTCCTCAATCAAATCTATACCAAAAACCAAATAAATTACATATTATTGAAGATGACTCTCTTCTATAGTGTTTTCTATGATTTTAATTTTTTTTAAAACTGATTTAGCATATTTCAATATTTTCTGAAACAACGACTTCTCAAAGCTTTATATACCTACATATAGTTTTTAGCGAATTTGTTCAACGTTTTGTAGTCGAAAAAATATAAAATTTATATGTCAAGAATCATCATTTTGTGATCTAGAAAAGGGTACTTTTAGTTTTTTGACATTTTCTATTTTTAGAAGAGAATGGAATAGCAAAAGTGAAAACTTCAGCTTTTTTGTGTTTTTGGAGGTTTGACTACCAACATAGCATGCCACCTAGGTAGACTTAGCCATGTAGGCACCATTCCGTGCTGCATGGAACCTACATGGACTCAGCCATGTTAGACTCAGTCAAGTCTGACTAGGCCGAGTCTAACTGGGTGGAGTCTATCAGGTTAGCTTAAAAGGTGATAGTTTATTGTGCTTTTACCTTGAAACAACATCCCAAAGTACTTTTTCAATCAACAACACTTCCAGCCCAATCCGAGTCTGAATATCAGATGTAGATTTAGATCTACATTTTCATATTTCAATCCAATCCAATATTCCTACTTAGATATGTCAAAATGTGTTTTTCTGCAACTAAGTGCAATTTTCTAGGTTCACACATGAGAGGAACATAGTTTGAGTATCTATTTGGTTTCTTGCTTTCTTTGAAGGTACACTTTAGAGTTGTATACATTTCTGCCTCTTCAATCATTTTACTTGCCCAGAGAGGCATTTTATGACTAATAGTAGAATCTCTAGGCTCAAGAGTAGAGTTTATAGGTTCATAATTGTCTTCTACAAGTGTCTCCCTTTGAATATCAGGGGCAAGGTCCTCTTCCATATTTTGAGGAGACTTGTCATTTGTTTCATTAATGTCTTTAGATCTTTTGAATGCAATTTATCTTCTTCAAAAGTTACATATCTTCTAAGCTCAAATAAGTTCTGACCAGAGATGTATATCTTGTAGGGTTTAGATGATTCCTTGTATCCGATAAATATCCCTTTCTTCCTTGACGGTTATAGTTTGGACCTCTTCTCTTTAGGAATTTAAATATAGACAAGACAACCAAATATTCTAAAATGACTTATGTCATGCTTAATCCCAGTAAATGATTCTTCAGGGGTTATGTTATCTAGGAGAGAGTGAGGGCATCTATTTTGTATGTAAACAACACTACTATAGGCTTCAAACCAGAATGAGGTGTGTAGGTTTTGATAATGCATCATAGCTTTAGCTGCTTCTTCTATGGTAATATTCTTCCTTTCAGCTAACCCATTTTGTTGAGAGTTGTAAGGAACAATGTAATCCCTCTTAATCCCATCTATATTAAAAAGTTCTTTAAATTTATGAGAGATATATTCCCCCCATTATATGATCTTAGGGTCTTGATTCTTTTCTCTGAAATGTTCTCAACTAAAGCCTTGAATTCTTTAAATCTTAATAGGACTTCATTTGACTATTTACATTATAAGAAGTAAATCCAAGTTTTCCTAGAATAGTCATCTACAAAAATAACATAGTACAAAAATACCCCTAAGGAGGTTACATACATTGGTACACATAAATTTGTATGAATGATTTCAAGTATATTTTTGGATTTAATCTCACTACTATGGAAATTAACCTTAGTTTTCTTACCTAGAGCACACCCCTTACATACTCCTTCATAATCTTGGTTTAATTTAGGTACACCTATTAAAATTTTCTCTATAGAAGGTAGAGAATGAAAGTGAAGGTGTCCTAACCTCTATGTCATATTTCATTTGTAGTAGAGGTATCATGGATTAGGGCTTGAGGAGGAGTAGTACAAATTTTGTATATGCATCCATCTTGAATTACTAAAGTGTATGTCTTATTTATATTTGAGTTCTTAGGCCATGATAGAAATTTTGCATCCAAGAAGGTGATTTGATATCCTATCTTCAAGGGATGAAATGGAAACTAGATTTCTCTTAATGTCTGGTACAAATAGTAGTCCTGTTAGTTGAAGAGAAACTCAAGATATTAGCTGAATTGTGCAGGTTCTAATTCCTTTCACAGGGTACATGGAATTATCTCCAATGGTGACTTCTTCATCTAAAATTTCCTCTAGACTATCTAGATGTTCTCTGAATCCTATTATGTGTCAAGATGCTTCACTATCAATGAACCAGGTATTCCTACTAGTGGAAACCTCGCTTGATAGGGCTAAGTAGAATAAAAGTATTTTTTTATCCTTATTCTTACTAAGTTCTTCTAAGGAGGCTTGATGTTTGAGTCTATCCGGGAACTTCATTACAAGGTATCCATATTTATCACATCTAAATAATTTCACTTTAGACATATCCTTCCTTCTTTTGAATTTGTGTTTGTAATGGGTGTCCATTCCTTTCTTTCATTTGTAATTTCCTTTTCCCCCTTTCTTATGAGAATTAGCATTCAATACTTGGATCTCTTTGTTAGATGTATTTAACCTAATTCTTCTGGTGATCAATCTTGACTCTTCTTGAATACAGTTAGTCTTTAATCGATAAAATTTAGGAAATTTGGGTCGAGCACTTATCCTTTATATAAATGCTTCAAAAGATGTAGGTAAGCCATTGAGAGTGAGCATTATTAATTCTTTATTATCAATTTGCTGATGAATAGTAGATAACTGATCCCTTATCTCAGTTATTCTCATGAAGTAGGACATTATGGCTTCTCTTTTTTTCATCTTGACATGGTGGATTTTTTTTTTAGGGAAAGAGCCTTGCTAGTATTATTTATCTCATACATGTTCTCTAGAGTTGTGAACATTTCATATGCAGTATCTAATTTAGATATGATAGGAACTATGTGGTCTTTCAATGCATCCACAAGAATCATCATGGCTTTGTTGTTGTTCTTGGTCCATAGAAGTTTCTCATCATTGTCATATGGTATAGGTATAGCCTTCTCCAAAAATGTGTTCAATTCATGTTCTCTTAGTGCCATCATTATTATAAATTTCTATGAAACAAAGTTTGTAGATCCTTCACGTCTATCTTTGAATCTAACTCTATTCAAATTTTTAGCTTAATTATAACTTTTATGGAAATTTAATGGTGGTTGGTTTTCTTCCCTAATTTATCTAATTGGATCTTTCTTATGCTGGCTTTGATACCGTGTTAAACTCTGAACCAATTTATAGGTTATAGGAATTCTTTTAATTTTAATCACTAATCACCAAACATATATTCAGATTCTATATTATATGTTGATAAAAAAATCACTCAAAATTAGAACTTGTATATATATAATATTAATTACATATGAATTTAGTATTGATATATTATAATGTTTAATATATTTATTACTATGATGCTAAGATATGACAATATTGATCTTGAAAAATATATTATTTTTCACTATTGTACCTTGATTGCACTTATTTATTTGTATACTTATAATGATACATAGATCGATCAGTATATAAATGATTGTGGAGGCATGTCTCCATAGAGACATGTCTCTATGTAAACATAGTTTATGTAGCAACATGCCTCTACATGAGACTTGTCCTATGTAACTAATTCTTAAACCATATGTTTGTTGTGATACCTATTCATAATCAATGCCGACTCATTATTATCAACAATATTTGTGCCAAGTCGATACTCATTATTGAGTGTAGTATGATATCGATTAGTACAAAGTTGACAATCATTATCGACTATAATATGATCAATAAAATAATCATTATTGGTTCATAATGATATCAATATAATATAATATCGGTATTCATATTATATTCAATACTCAATATCGATATAGTATGATATCGATATTCATATTATAATCGATACTTATGATATTGATATATTC
>MU217887.1:281977-296092 GCA_018584345.1 Thuja plicata | reverse complement strand
CCCCCCCCCACTTAATTTCTAGCACTAACCAATACTACATCAATAATGCATATTTTTATTTGTAGATATTCAAAGTTGTTCTTTGGTAATGCCTTAGTGAAAATATCTACCAATTGATCTTCAAATTTGTAAAACTCAAGGTAGATTTCTCTATTGTTAACCAATTCTTTGATGAAATGGTACCTTGTATCAATATGCCTTTTTCTCTTATGAAATACATGGTTCCTTGATAATGTAATTATCGATTTATTATCACAAAGGATGGGTGTTGGTTCCTCTTGATTATGAAATAGATCTGGGAAAACTCGATGCATCTATATTGCTTGACATGTTGTGGAAGTGGTAGCTACATATTCTACTTCAACTAATGAAATCATCACTATAAGATGCTTCTTTGATGCCCATGCCATATCGCCTGATCCAAGGTGAACGACATACCTGAAAGTGTTCTTCCTATCATCTAGGGTACCTGCCAAATCACCATCAGTATAACCAATCAAACCAAAATTGACAGTTTTGGAATATAGGATTCCATATCCTTTTGTTCCTGCAACATATCTTAATATTATTTTCCCAACTTGCCAGTGAGAATTTTGCAGTGACTCCATGGATATTGAGATCAAACTTACACCATGTTAGAGTAATTATATTTTTATACATATTAATTAGAACACATCGATTTAATTAATTAATTTTTTATTACTCTGTTTACTTAAGCTATCTCTTAGGTGCATTATAATTAATATCTATATTAATTATTAATGCGCAATAGTTTTTCCCTTTTAGGGCTTCGTTCACTTTTATAGGTCAAACTTGTAATTATTTGTTAATGATCTTCGAATATAATTTTTCTCTCACTTCCTGAGATTTTCCAAGCTTTGATTTTTGTCTTCTTGGCTTCTCTCCTATAATAGGTCATTTGCATGTAGGTGTTCTTGGCAAACTATGGATTTGTGTGTCTCAAATCCTACGTGGTATCAGAGCCACACTACTGCTGCCTGGTCCGGAGGTTTTGAAGCCATAATTTGAGGGGGAAAACCACAACTTATCTGGGGTTTCTTCTTCAATTTGGAAGAGGTGCATTTTCTGGAGCACTTTGAGTGAAAATGGATGCCACCATCGTGCTCAAAAGGCATGGGAGATCATGTTTTCATATAAAGTTTGCCATTTTTGGCCATAGTGACCTCTGGGAAATGTTTCCTCTCTCCTAGGCCAAAAAACACACATTTCAAATAAAAAAATTTAAAAATTTAAAAAAACCACATTTTCTAGGATTTTTGGGTGTTGGCAGAATGTGGCACCACCACGTCACCCATGTGTAGCCTATGAACCACCCATGCCCGATCACACCCAACCCCACCACCGCGCCACCGCAGCATAGCCCGACAGCCACTGCGACACCATCTCTGTCCGACCGCCACCACAACGTCACTGGGGAGTCACCTCCGCTTGGCTACCACCATAGCACTGTCGGGGAGCCGTCGTTAGCCCAGCTGACATCACTTACTAGAAAGTGATGTCACTTTCACAGGTAAATTGTTTTTTCCTGCGACCTTCAAAATTTTCCGGCCACCGGCAATTTTATTCGGCGAGACAACCCAGTGACATGCATACTGCCATGAATTTTTTTCCTGGGGAGGTGCGACGGCCATTTGACCATTAATTTTTTTCCCAGGACTTCTTTTTTCTAGAGAGCTCAATTTCATAGGTGTTGTTGGGTTTTTGGCTGTAACTTTTGCATACAGTATTATTTTTTAGAAAAAATATCGCTGGAAAGCTCTTTCCGAGCTGGAGATCATCATGCTAGTTTTGTTTGCAAATTAGGACATTTGAGTTCTTGATTTTGGCTTCAAAGTAGAGGCTTCAGTTTTGTCTCTCTCTGCATCTGACATCCAGGTTTTCTCCTTGTTTTTTGTGCTTTCTATAGTTATGTCTTTGGTTTACGGGGGATAGAATTATACATTGTGGGGGGAGGGGGTGCATTTTAATTTCTGTAACTTATTTAGAAAGACCCTTTTTCTTCCATCTTCTTCTCTCAATGTTGGACCCTTTTGTGGCCAGACTGACACCACATAACTATCAAACCTAGAAAGAATGCATGACTAGGCTACTTATGTCATGTGGCTTATGGTCATGTCTGGATGAGAACCAACCTATTCTGCAGTGCCTTTTTGAGGTTCTTTAGCATAGAAATAAAATGGATGAATCCATGGGCTTAATTGCACTGAACATCTCTGAAAGTCTCCTATTTCACCTAGATGGGTTGAACACTCCTTAGGCTATTTGGGGAAAGTTTGCAAATTTTTTTGGCACAATGAACGAGTTCTGGGCACTACAACTTTATGAAAATTTGTCTTCTTTGACTCCTACCGGCATTCCCACTATTGAGGACTTCTTGATGAAGTTCAAATATCTGTGTTCATTTTTGCAGGGATGTGGGAAAAACAAGACAAATGATGAGTGTATCTTCTTGATACTCTCAAAGTTATGAGGACAATATCAGATCTTTTCTTCCACTTTCTACTCCACCATGGATGCTTTGGGTGCCAGGAAAACCATGCCTTCCTTTGATACCTTCTGTGATCAGTTGACATAGGAACAGGCAAAGATCTAATAGACAGATGCTTCTAGCTCTTCAAGCCAAGCATTGGTTACTCAGTCTTCATAAGGGAAACCAAAATAGAAAGCCAAACCAAAGAAAGATTCAGTAGGTAGTGAGTCTTGCTTCAAACCTGCATAGAAATTTGATTCAAAACCTCCATCTCACCCTTCAAAGGGTAAAACTTCTTTGAAGTCTACTGTCTACCTCTAAGACTAAGAAGAAATTAGTTGAAACCTGTAGTTTTTGTGGCAAGGATGGACATCCCATTTCTAGGTGTTGGAAATGTTTGGAGGCTTTAGAGGAAGCCATGTAGGAGAATCACATTTCTTCTCCACAGTCCATATCCTCCCCTGCATGGAAAGGTCATGCTCTTACTGGATTAGCAAAAAAATCTTGGCCCACCTGGATTTTGGATTTTGGTGCCTCTCACCACATGAATCACACTCAAAAATTGGTCACCTCACTTGCTCCTTGTGCTACTTCACAGATTGCTATTGGGAACTCATCAAATCTTTCTGTTTTGGGTTCTGGTTCTATTGCACTAGTTGGGGGTTCTCTTCAGGATGTTCTTGTGGTCCCTGACATCTCGATGAACCTATTGCCCATCTATCACATTTGCCACTTTCGCTCTGGTAAGATAGTTGAGTTCTCACCACATGATGTGGTTGTTTGGGACCTATATGATTTTGATTTGATTGTGGCTACTGTGAGAGTTGACTCTACATCCCAGCTATACAGATTTGATGGATTTGAGCCTTCTGATGGTACAGGTTCATGTCTTATAGAACATGCTGATTGAGTGAGAAGACTTTGGCATGAGCATTTGGGCCATGTCAATTACACATATCTTCAGTAGATGAGCACACAGGCACTTGTTCTTGGGATTCCTCATATTTCTTGCATGAATGATGTTTGTCAGGGTTGTGTTATTGGAAAACAACATAGGTATCCTTTTCCTTAAGGATGAGCTACTCGTGCTTTCGCACCATTGGAGTTGATTCATAGTGACCTCATGTCATTTCCTACTACTTTTTCTTGTGCTAGATATGCGCTTACTTTCATTGATGACTTCTCTAGGTGCACATGGGTGTACTTTCTTAAGTACAAGTCTGATGTCTTTGATTCATTTCAGGTCTTTAAGACATTTATGGAGAAGCAATTTGGTATTTCTATTTGGTAGATACACACAGATAAAGGGGAGGAGTATGTGAACCAAGCTTTTAGGGATTTTTTCTCTGACATGGTCTACGACATTAGTTTTCTATTCCCTACACCCCTCAGAAGAATGGTGTGGTTGAGAGAAAGAATAGAACACTTCGGGAGATGGCTAATTGTATGTTCAGTCCAGATCCATTGATTTGTCTTTTTGGGTAGAGGCAGTCAATTGTGCCAACTATATTTAGAATCAGATACCTCACAAGGTAGTTTGACATATGACTCCTAGACTCTTGAGGAGGCTTGGTCTCATGTCAAGCCTGATGTATCTTCATTATGAGTTTTTGGTAGTGAAGCTTGGGCATTTGTACCTGATGCTCAGAGGAGATAAAAGGAGCGAAAGAGCTGACACCTCATTTTTGTTGGTTACTATGAGGATGTTAAGGCATACAGGTTGTTTGATCCTAATTTTAGAGAGGTCCTATTTCGATGGGATGTCTAGTTTGATGAGTGACTTCCTGTAGTAGATGCCCTTCTTCCAGAGTCTACTTCACTTACCACTACTCCCTCATCTCTTCCAGATTCTTTTCAAGATGATGAGGATGATGATCTTGGTGATCCCCATTTACCTCCACCACAAGATCCTCCATAGATGCCTAGGTGGGCTTGTGTTATAGTTGAGGCTATAGGATCTCTGGTAGGTGACCCTTCATCTTCCCATCACACACGATCTCATATTGCGGGTTCTAGCCTTCTGAGTCATGCTATTTTAGGTGATCTTCAGAATTTTTTAGTAGCAACAGGACATTCTAAGTGGGAAAGTGCTATGGAGGAGGAGTATTCTTCTTTGATGAAGAATCTATTAGGATTAGGATCACTGAGAGGGGGGTGAATCAGTGATCTATCAATTAATACTTTTTCTTATTATCTGAATCTTTACTTAAATGATTATGTACTGAACTTGAATATCAATGCAAGTAAGATAAATATACAAAACACATAACACCATATATTATTACGGGGAAACCCAATGTAGGTGAAAACCCTGGTGGGAATTAGTACCCACAAATATTCTACACTAGTGTCTTATGATCCTTGTTAGAAGATCCTTAACCCTGTTAGGAGTTGTCTTTACAATACATGAAGTACAGTGACCTTGTTAAGGGTCAAACCCTATTAGGAGTCTTTTAAAATAACTTTGTTAGGGGTGGTGGACTCACTATCCAAGGACTCACTATCCAAGAGCACACTGCTCAAGTGGTGAAGGCTACAACCTTCTGGATCTTTGATACACACTGTATCTGCAAGGTGAACTGTTGCTGTGACACTGCTTGTCTGATCAGTTCCTTTTGTGCACTGATGCTTTAACCTCTTGTAAAGCACTACAAAAATATTATCTTCACTCTAAAATATTCTACTTCAATATCTATATCATCAACATATGATAGATATATCTTTGCTACTTTTACACTCTTCTCTGCTTTTCTTATCTCTGGCTTCCACAAATTTTCCCATCACAAGTGACCTTCCATAATTACTTCCTCAAATGACATGAACATGTCAGTTTTAGGAAACCTTTTACCATCTATCTTGATCACTTACATAACCATGCAACCCTTCATTAAGTCAGCTTAACATTAATTATAACTGCTTTACTCAAATCGAACAGACACATCTTTTCACATAGTCTGCTCCACCAAATTAGCTCTAACTAATTATCCTAAATGAATCAAGTCATGTGATTTTAACCATAGATTTTTAGGTCACTAAAAATGACTAATCCAAAGGTGCAATTCTTGAGGATAAGTGAAACTTCTATGCAAAAACAATCTCTATCGGCTCTTTCCATGATCTATGTCCTGTTCTGGCATTCACTAGCTGTACCTCTTCAACTGGCTGTATCTTCTTCATGCTTGCAGATCTGATCATGATCTATTATAATTAGCATGTAAACATAATCATAATATTATATTCAAAGGCACATATCATTTGGATAACAAATGAACACACGCTAATCAAAACTATAACAGTTTGTTCCTTGCTCTGTCCTATTTTCTGTACTTAGCCAATTTCTGATCTTCTGATAATGTGTGCTGACTCCAAAACTTCATATGACTTTGTTTCCATAATGAAAACACTAAATAGAGTCATATACTTCAGTATAGTCAACTTTCCAACAATCTCCCCCTTTGTCATTAATGGCAACAAAGGAATATGGTGAAGTTACTATCTGTACTTTTATATAAAAACTCTCTATCTTATATCTCACTTTTTATCATATAATAGACTCCATATTCTTCATAATCTACTACCCCTTTGAAATTAATGACAAATGTGCTCAAAAAAACTTCTATGTACTTACTTAGCATACACATCTGCATATGCAATTTGCAATTTTTGGATCTCTTTCTCCCAAAATGCAATTAGTGAATTAACAATTTGTAGATGGGCGCATAATGCATATTGTAGCTTCTCCATCTTCTCTAATTCTGTGCTAGGACCTTGATCATATGATAAAATCCATATTCTATACATTACTTACTTACTCTTTGTTATTATCTTCTCTACCTTCTCAATCTAATCAATCTGCCCCTGATATACACATATTGATATCGGTTGAGGGATCTTCCACAAATTTCCTTATCTTCTCTATCATAGCCTCTACCTCTTGGATCTTCTTTGTAATGGTGGGAACTTAACTTTCATGATTCATACAGTCAGAAATAATCTTTCTACCTTTTTCTGCAAACTCTTTCAAGGATGCTTGACCAACTTGAGTGAACTAAGATCAAGTGTAAAGTTGCTAACCAATTCACTGAGCCTCTTCTTCATATACTTCTCTTCTGATCTATTTTTCATGACTTATTCATATTATATACTCCCACTTACTTATTTACTCCCCATGAGTCTAAGTTTGTTCTGGGTGTCAAGCTTTACAACAATGATGATGAATTGTCCATCACTTTAGTTTTCTCTTTTTCTGCTTCCTTTTCTGTGATATCTTAAATCAATATATCTTCTTGCTGATATAAAGACTCTCAACTTCTTGAGTACTCACAAATGTTTCTTCAAAATGGCCTAGATTAATATCCATTTCTGCCATTGATACTTCAACATTATCAATCACGAATGTATCCTCCATGTCCTTGGCCATGGGCGCAAAATCCTATGGACCTATCATAATAGTTTTATCTACTTCTTCACATGATATTTCAAATTGTATCTTCAATTAATTCTGCTATTACGTGAACACGCTTTTGTTGTATTCACACTTAGATGATCAATAATAAGTATGTGCTTCTAAGGATAACATCAGGTCGACTCCAAAACAAAATCTCCAATGGCTATACTGATATTCTCACATAGAACACTACTCAACAAGATTTTGACCCATTCCGCTTCATGAAATTCACTCGCTGAAGCATACTGATAAATCACTTCTGAGATGTTTCAAAGATTTTCTTGATATCAATCTCTGCTAAAGAATGTAATTGTGACACTTTGCGACTTGACTGCAAGTTCTCCTTTGATTATCCAACCTCTTACTCGAATGCTAAGTAAGTTTTCAACTAATTTTTGAAATGACATGTCTGTGCTTGGGCTTTGTTTCAAACTTGAATGACTTTGCTTATCAAATAATGATTATCAATCTCCTTTCTTCACTATTGAGAACAACTATAGTCCATTAAAAATACAACTGCTAGGTCTTCTATGATCTCCAATCATTTATTCTGACCTCAAGTGAGGACTTGGTGATTGCAAAGTAGATTTCCACCATTAATACTTGTTGCGTAGACATAGGAAGCAACTGTAACTTCCATTCTTGTTCCTGATAACAATTTAGATCATGTTCTCTTGCATACTACATCACAATGTCACCAAACAATTGTAATCCAAGGTGCATACTCGGAGGTGAGTATACCAGCCATGTAAGGGTTCAGAGCTAGAATAGCTCCCCCTAAGACCATGAGGGTCAACTAACCAGAAGTAGAAGGTGCGTCCACTGAGGATGCATCTACAACCTTGTTCTCTTCATTATCCTTCTTTATTTTGACCCAGATTTTGCTTTCATCTTCTGTAGCTTTCACAAATTTGATTTCTCCTGCCTCATTCCATAATGACTCTTCTGAATTTTTAGGGCTCTCTTGTCTCTGCGCTCTAGACCTGCAAAATTTAGAGATGTGTCTAGCTTTTCCACATGAGTGACAAATGATAGGAGGTCTAATATTCTTTGGTGTATTGGTGTGAGTTACCAATCTTCACTGCCTAGCTAAATGACCATTGTGATTACATATCTAACATGTAATGTTCTGAGTACTTCTAACATTTTACTGAGGATAACTTCTTTGGTTTTTCTGATCTTGATTTCTTTGATTATTACGCATCTTGTTCTTCTGACTTGTTTTGCAATTCATAACTCTATGACCAAATTTATTTCATGAATAACAGTAACCATTGAAGGGTCTTACCTCTTTACAATTCCTTGCAATATGTCCATGCTTGTTACAGGCATAACAAGTTCTGTCAACTAGCTTGCATTCATCCTTAGGTGGTTCAATATTGTCTCAGTCTGATTTCCATGCTTCCTGTGGTATTTTATTCTTAACACTCTTTGTAAGACTCCTACTCAAGATGTATACAACACATGCTACTACTTTTTCCCATAAATCATTGGATAAATTCTTGGCCTTCAAGATAATCCTAGCCATCTCCATTATGGTTATTGTTGAGGTTTAGAATTACTACCCCAACTCAGGCATCAGGGATTTATAGGTATTCTATCCTAACAATGGAAAAATTCTCTAGCTGTGGGTGGACTATGATTGAGAAGGAATCTCCAGATTCTAGGCCAGTTCCTATTGCATTTGGGTATCAATTTTATACTATCTTCTCATGATTTTGGGAAGGAAAGGCAGAAATTCTAACTAAAATTGTGTGAATAAAACTTGAAAGGTGATACAACAAATAAGATTCAGATCTCTCAAATCCTCAAACTGACATTCACTTAACATACCCTAATGATCTCTGCAATATCACTCACTATCCAATACATAGGCTAATTTGAAAGTCACTACTAGGGTTTAACCACAAATAGAAATCTTGCTACCAACAACATGCATATTCTGTAAAAGGCTTATATTCTGTAATCTAGAATAGGAATTGATATAATCCACTAATCCATGCTACAAATGTATTACACTTGAATGCATAAAACTGAATAGGATTTGAACAAATGATCACCATAAGATGTATGAAAAATGGGTCAACTATATTCTTCTCAAAATCCGTGTGTAGTTACATGAATGAATTTCAAAATAATGGCAAGGAATACAAGCATTCTCTTGCACAAAATCGATATCACAAACATGAACTAACAATGGATGGGTGCCAGCAAGAAGTTGAGTCCACTTTTTGGGTAAAAAGTGGAAGTGTTTTCCCTGTTTTTCAAAATTTCTATCAATTGATGTCAAAATTTGAGGCACTTAGAGATTGAATATAAAAAAAAACAACTAATAGAAAATGTAGTGCTCAGAGTCTATTTTTCAAATATGTAATTTATTTGAATACCCACATGGTAGAAAATATATTTAGTAGGCATGTTTAAAACCTTTTTTTTCAAAATGCTTGTTTTAGGACCATACCTCACATGTGTACAACCACCCTATTTTGAAGTAAATAAATAAATTTTTCTAAATCCTTTTGGGGGAAGGTACCTAACACATCAAAGATTGGTCAGAATATTTTTTCTTTTTTTTTTTTTAAATTGAATATATTTTTTTATTAATTTTTAATTGACTATAAAGTACATTTTCAAAACCTCTCATGTACGACCACCATAATTTGATGAAAATTTCATTTTTTTAGGAAATTTATTTATTTATTTTGAATAAAATTCTATGTAGATTGGTCTCATATAATTGATTTTTTCAAAAAGCTAACATCAAAAAAGTTATTAAAGTTTTAGTGAACCTTACTATTTTAAGTTTAGGTACCACTTTTGATTAATAAATATTGTAAAAATAGTAAAATTTATCATATCATTATAAAAATTATATTTTTGAAATCTAGATAGTAAGATCTCTAATGGGTTTTAATTTTATAAAAAAATTTGATTAGGAAGACCCTCAAACAATAACGGCAAGACAGAAATTTGGTGTTCAAATGCCTTAGCCATTATTTTGGAGGTCCAAGCATATGCTTGGTCCCACCAAACCTATCCTGAACCGAAATCCAATGCAAATGGTGGTTTGGTAAATTCAAATTTTAAAAAATGGGCACACATCTAAGAACGGGTACCCGTTTCTTAAATGTACTAAATTGGCATGTAAAAATGAGTTTAAAATAATAATAATAATAATAATTGAAAAAAAAAATTTAAAAAACAGGCAGCCGTTTTGGAAAAAAATAGGCACCCATTTTGAAAAAAAATGGGCACCCATTTTTTTAATTTTGGATCGGGTGTCCGAGCCTAAGACGGGTGCCCTTTTTTTCAAAATGGGTGCCCATTTCTAGCGGTAGTTTTCAATCCCACAAGACTTCCGCAGAATTGGTACCCAACTTCTTGCACTTACTTGGATACAAAAGCATAAAAAGGTAGCTATAGGAACAAGAAGTTCACTAAAAGCTCCTCTCTCTAAAATCTTGAACCCCTAAACATGAAGCAAAGGATCCACTATATAGCCCACATGGCTTAATTTTTTGAAAATATTTCCCCCCAAAAAGCCCTCCACAATAGAAAGCTACTAAACTATATGGCTTAACAAGTGCCCTAAATCAAGCCCTAAGTTTAGTCCCCCCCCCGAAAGTTGGTAAATAAAATATATCCCTTTTATATACCCTACCAACTTTATTACATAACATAAAAAATTTATAAACCCGAATACATAAACTCTAAAGGCATACAACCCCAACCATAACCTGACACTATATGAAACCCTAACTCCACTAAGTTGGCAACAAAGAATCAAACCCTGACTTTATATCATCCAACCATGGTATAAACAAGTTGATATAACTCGAGCTCAATGCTTGAGAACAACTCATAATTTACCTAAATAGATCATTGAGAAGATGTAATGTTGTCTTCGTGGCTTCAAAAGTACTATCATGGCACTATGGAGGGAATGTCGATGCACTAGGAACTATCATAGAATTTACTCCATTTGTCAGTGGACTTCAAAATTGGGTAAAACACAATGCATAGTGTTTATCGATTTCATTTGCATCTAGCGTTTTCTTCTCTGTGGCACCACCATGCTTGTTTGAACTGGAGTTGGAAAGCCATAATCAATGGCACTGCATTTGCTTCTGGAGTATGTGGAGAAGCTCAAGATTCTCAGGCTCTATGGGAATCCGTGGGTTTGAACTTGCTCTACCATAACATATGGCACATTTTGTGGATTCTTTTGGAGTTTTTTGAGTTTATTTGGTTGAACTTGAAATTCAAAAGCTCAGGCTCTGGAAACTGTGAGTTATGAATCATGGCCTCCAATGTGTGGGACACTTGTAGAGTAGCTCGCAGAACTCGGGCTCTAGATGTTTAGAAGCCATAATGGATGGCGTTGATTCTTTGTTTTGAATTGGGACTTGAAGTTGAAAGTTTCACACCCACTATAATCTTGGAGTGAATCTGAGCTATGGTTGAGAGGTGTAGAGGAATCCATGAAACTTGGACTAGAAACTAGGCATCTCAGCCACAGTTTTAGACTCATCCCCAGTCTATGGTGAACTTACACTTGAAGAGGTCGTGACTTTCTCTATTGATCTTTTTAAAAAAAAACTCAGGCTTCATCTCCTCTATTGTAACCCATGACACTTGGCTTCTGATCTACATCTCAAACTCGGTCTTCTTGTCCTGTTTTCTTTAGATAAGTAACATCTGGTCTTTTCTTGTTACTTCTACATTTTAAATGCATTCCAAAATCGTAACTTTGAGTTTCAACAACTTCATTTTTATGAGTTATTAAAAATACACATCTCTGGCAGCAACTTGAGGTGTTTTGATATTAATGCTCTATATGTTATAGCAGTTTTTTGCTTACTTCGAAACTCTAGCATGTGCTTTCATCACTTCTTTTGCAACCCTAAACATACTCAAAGTTACCTTCTATTGTTTACTTGATGTCGTGTCCTTCATTACTGCTCTTTGTGCTTTATTAATATCAACAACAAAAACAAAATGATATACCCACATAGCTATTAAGTTGATCTCGAACAGGTGTATATTTGATGTGAACTCGGGTTCTCTTGCATGGCGATCCTGTCTGTATACAAATGCACTCCACTTAATGTTTTTCAAACACAACAATATTGTCACAAGGACAAAAATGTCCATCTTTGCAAACTAAACTTTTCTTTCGTTATTCTATCTTTCAAAACAAATAAAGTTTTTTCCCTCTAGAAATTAGATAAAATAAACAACATTCGACTTCACTGGTGAAACTGTGAGCAAAATTTATCAAAAACATGTGATGTTTAGAACACTGTAAAAGTATTGTTCCTTGTAGTGTGAAAATACATTGTTCTTTTATCAGCATATAAGACACTACCCATGGGGTTCGAGCATGGGCTCGTGATTCCCATGGATAATCTTCATAACAAGAACCCTAAAAACATGAATACTCCATTCTTATGTCTGTCTCCCCTGCATTGTGCATGATGAACATTATACCAGAATAATATATATCTATCTAAATACCCTACATAAAGACATCTCTTGAAATTTTATTTGGAGGCATGAGAACTTTTTTGAGATCATGAAATATCACAGAATTCTTTGGATGATGAATACTCCCTTCTATTTTGTCCATAATGTAACTGTCTTCTGTGAATGTTCATTTTATGAAAGCACACCAACCTACTATTATTGAGATCCTTGTTCTTTATTCTCTTTTTGCAGCTTTCAAATAATTGTCATTTCTTGTTATGCATCTTTTTACTTTGCAAATCCACCTGTTTTAAAAAACATAACAATAGTATCTCATAACATAGAAATGATAATAATACCAGGCATGAATTTAGTGATTTTCTCAAGATAGACCACTATGCCTTTTCTGCATTTGTGTACTCACTGTAACAACATTGCTTTTATTTCCCATTCACAAAGAGAACTTCTCATCATTCCACTTCTGCATATTCAGTCCATTAAGAAACCTTCCTTGCTCATGTGTCTCATGTAGCATCATAGATCCTTTTTTTCCTCTGTATTTTCTCTTTCTATCTGCACTCAGTCATATGATCACCTTTTGCACACATATCACCAATCAATATGTTAGGTCAAGAGATAAAATGAATCAATTAATGTTTGTGGGTGAGTGTCATCCAGGATGGCATTCATTCATGAATGTTGGTTGGTTTTTTTGTGTTTGTTGAATTAACAAGTTGATAAAATTCTGAAAAAGGCTTCTCAGATAGGAATACTAAATCCCTTTCATTCAGATATTTTGTTATAAAGACAAGAATAAAATCCATCAAAGTGACCATAAATAGAAAAAGGTTTCATGTTTAGAACAAGTCCATTTAATACTATGTTTCAGATATTATTGATGCATGTTTTCTTGTTACATTGATTTCATCAGATTGATATGTAGTATTAGAAGAATTGATTGTATGTTGTTTGTGTCCATGTATTGCTTAGATCCAACTGGATCTGACACCTCTTTTCTCTCTCATGATGCAGGTGAACACGCTAAAGACCTAAATGAAGATGAAGACAAGGACTTGGAGACCTAGGACCTGACAGACAACCAGCAAGCATCAACAAACCACCAGGCAATGCATGGGACCCCTAATCCATACTTCTATCATGCTTTCTATTCTACAAATGTAATCTTTTTCTTAACATGAATAGTGAAATATGAAAAGACACTTGTATACTACACTCAGTTTGAATGCACAATGTAATTGATCAGTTCTAAGTTTTCTTGAAATTCTAGAATGTGACCAATACTTAGTGTAAAATGATGATACTTGATAATGAATGTAACAATGAAATGTTAATCAATAATATTTGAAGGATATTATTAATTAGACTCCTAAAAATGCAATCTTTTCATATTTGTAGTTATCTTGTTGTATGTTGTAGTTTAGGGTAACAATTTTGGTGACTTCTGCTAGATGTCTGCCTGCTAGACATGACCTTTAAACCTTATCCTAGGGAAACAAAGTTATAAAACCAGAACCATGGATGCAACCTTTATTGAAATGAAAATTCATGTAACCTAGACTCATACAAGGGTGATCCCACAATAGTGGGTTACACTTTTTTGCCTAAACGGACATTGAACTCTACATTTTGAGAAAAATGTTCACATTCGGATGCATATTGTCGTTAAACTGTTTGAAATCGGAAGACGAAG
>MU217887.1:252231-264317 GCA_018584345.1 Thuja plicata | reverse complement strand
TGGTTCAAGAAAGATACTATGAATATGCACCTATGATTGAGGATGAATCCAGACCTAGCAACAAAGATACTATTATTGAAGAAATGTTTGATTGCATTGATGTCTCATGCAATGACCCTGAATCAAGAAGAGAAGAATCACAAACTATAGAAGAAGAAGACACACCTAAGGTTCCAAAATTCACATCTAGAAACCACTCTAAAAATGACATCATTGGAGATTAGAGCAGCAATGTCTTGACCAGATCAAAAGCAAAAAGTCTAGCAGTGGATGAAGAGGTATGTTTACTTTCAAAGATTGAACCCTTAAGTGTTGAAGATGATTGTAATAATTCTGATTGGAAGAATGCAATGAAAGAAGAATTAGATCAGATAATCAAAAATGACACATGGGAATTGGTCCCCAGACCCAGTGACAAAAATGTGATTGGAACAAAGTGGGTATTCAGAAAAAAGATGAATGAAGATGGTACAGTAGTTAGAAACAAAGCAAGATTGGTATGCAAGGGATATGCGCAGAGAGAAGGAATAGACTACACTGATACATTTTCCCCTGTGAGTAGATTGGAAGCCATAAAGTTGTTCTTGGCATATGCAACAGTCAAAGACTTTAAAGTATATCAAATGGATGTAAAATCAGCTTTTCTGAATGGTGATTTGAATGAAGAAGTCTACATTGAATAGCTTGAAGGATTTAGTCTTTCAGATGAACCAGACATGGTATGCAAATTGAAGAAAGAACTCTATGGTCTTAAATAGGCCCCAAGAGCTTGGTATGAGAGACTTGATAGTTATCTTACCAAGATTGGATTCAAGAAAGGAGTAGCAAATTATAACTTATTCACAAGAGAAACACCTGATGGATTATTGTTAGTTGCTATATTTGTTGATGACATTATCTTTGGAGGTAATGATAAGCTCAGTAAAGCATTTGCAAAAGAAATGTAGAATGAATTTGAAATGAGCATGATTGGTCCTATAAAATACTTTTTGGGATTAAATGTAAAGCAAAAAGATAAAGGTATATTCATTAATCAATCTAAATATGTGAAAGAAATATTGAAGACCTTTCAGATGGATGATTGTAAACCAGTATGCACTCCCAAGGAAGCAAAATTTCAAAAGATGATGACTCCACAATAGTTGATAAAACATTGTACAAATCTATGATTGGTAAACTCATTTATCTAACTCAATTCAGACCTAACATATCTAATGCAGTTGGCATTGTTGGAAGATTTGCAGCTGAACACAAGCAAAATCACTTAATGGCAGTAAAAATGATATTTAGATATCTAAAGGGAACTATAGACTATGGTTTATGGTATCCTAAATTAGAGAATGTAAAGCTTCATGTTTATAAAGATGCAGATTGGGTAGGTTGTATTGATGACAGAAAGAGAACTTTAGGAGGAGAATTATTCCTTCGAGACAGGTTGGTTTCTTGGATAAGAAAGAAGCAAAATTGTATTTCTCAGTCAACAGCAGAAGCAGAATATGTTGCAGCAGCACTGAATTGTTCAACCATGGTTTAGATCAAGAAGATGGTTAACAACTTTGGCATTCAGGTTGATTATCCTATTGTCATTCATTGTGATAATACTATCACTATCAACATGTCTAAGAACCCTGTGATGCACACAAAGACAAAACACATAGAGATCAAATACCATTTCTTAAGAGAAAAGGTTGCAGACAAAGAAGTCAAATTGGACTATGTGAACACCAAAGAACAGTTGGCAGATATTTTGACAAAGCCTTTATCAAAGGATTCTTTTGAGTATCAGGGAGAAGTTGGGAGTAATTCCCTCTCCTAAGTCTATTTAGAAGAAGCAGCAAAGACATCAGTCATTATGTGACTGATGAATGGTTGACTACTCTACTTCTAGAGTAGTACCTATTCCTAAAAGAACTATGGCACCCTTTGCCATTGATGTCAAAGGGGGAGTATATAGTAAGGAGGAGAATGTACTAAGGGGGAGCATACACTCTGGGGGAGTATATAGAAGGAACAAAAAACTCAGACAGAGGAATTGTAGCAGTTTAGAGGAATCTTTGATGAGGATATTGAGAAGATTGTAAAATAAAGATGAGACCATGAATAGAGGATGTTTTTAATATCATATGTTGCCATCAATGTCAAAGGGGGATATTGTTGGAGATTTGATTCTAAGCAGTTGATTGTTTGTATGTTTGTCATTGATGACAACATATAATACACAGTAGTAATTCTATATGACCTTGTCTGAATGATGACATGAAGACTTGCATGGATAGATACATGTTTTTGACATGTTTATTATGTTATGTTCATACACACAGACCCAGATATGATGTTTCAGTAAAGTTATGCAATTATGTTATTAGCAGTTATAGTTCTGGAAGCATAACTGTTTAGGGCTGACGTATATAACATGTTACATGAGTTGCACCTATCTTTAGGATATGCGTGTGTATATTCAGGTTTAGTTATGAGTTATAGATATAAATCTAAAGGTGCCAAACGTGTTTCAAGATGATTGCAAAGTTATGGTTAATTTGGTGAGGCCGACTCAGTGAAGCATCGCGTCTGTTTAACATTGACTTGTGCAAACTTAATATTGCTTGCATGCTTAGTTAATCCGACTAAGATATTGATGAAGTGTTTATAAGAGCTGACATGAACTTCTAATTTGGAGAAGATACTTATAGTAGTTAAATTGTGATAGGCCAAGTGTGAATGATACAAAATGTGAAGAAAGATGTACATAGAAGATTATCAGAGTTGGTTCATTCATCAAGGATCTATGTGAAGAAGAAGTGAAAGATTGTAATACACTAGAACTGATCAAGACAGTAGGTCTACTCTATAGTTCATCATTAGATATAGTGCATATCTTTTATTCAGAAGGTTGTAGCCTTCACCATCAAGTAGTGAGCATTTGGACAGTGAGTCCACCACCCCTAACAGGGTTATTTGTAAAAGACTCCTAACAGGGTCCGACCCTTAACCAAGTCACTATACTTATTGTATTGTATTGTACAACTCCTAACAGGGTTGAAATATCTTCTAAACAGGGATTACTACAAACAAGTATAGTTTATTGTCGGTGCTAATTCCCACCGGGGTTTTTACCATTTGGTTTCCCTGTAATCAAATTGTGTGTTGAGTATTGTGTTATCTGATTATGCATTTAATTTTTTGTACACTAATGTTAAAGAAGTAAAAAGGGACTAAAGTAACTGATAACTGATTCACCCCCCCCTCTTAGTTATCCTTTGGGACTATTCTAACATATATCTCTTATTTTTATAACTTTGTTGATATAATTTTATATATCCCTTGTCATCATCTCTGGGGGGCAAGGTATTTCCTCCTTCTACCTCTATCTAAGGATCTACTTTCCTTAGCTTAGTGGCATTTGTTTATGTTGCAAACATTATTTTCCTTATAAAGATCTATGTTTTGACCATTGATACCTCCTTATTTGAGAGGTGATTGTCCTAGGTCATTACCTCTTCTTTATTTTTCAAATTATGTTCTTTATAAACTCTTTCTCTTGCTTTTTGGTTAGAGTTTTCTATCCTTCATTCCAAGATTCCTCATCCTCTTTATTGCAAGGATCTTGATGGTTGAAGCTTAGGTCCCTCTTTCTTTTCAAAGATGACATTTTATCCTAAGCACTCCTCTCTGGTAGGGCTCGTGTTGATAAGATCTCTTCCTCTTTGAGGATCCTTTTTCGATAAGTGACATATCCATTTCATGCTTATCTATGTCCTTAGATGTAAGGGTCAATACTCTTCACTAATAATATCGCGTACATTATTGTAAAGCAGGATATCTCCTTACCTTGTGAAGTAGGTATTCTCTTCCTCTTCCTTATCTTGCCTAGTGGGTAGCCATGATAAGGAGGGGGGCATATATAGGGTCTCCCTTGTACTATAGTTTACATTTATTTAAATTTTATATTATGATAAATCCTTGGAAGGTAACACACACAAGTTGCTAAATCCTGAAGAGACACACATTTTTACTTTTTATGTTTGCTAAATCCTTGGAAGGTAACGCACATAAGTTGCTAAATCCTGAAGAGATATGCACCCTTTTTACTTTTACGATATGATAAATCCTCGAAAGGTAATGCACATAAGTCGCTAAATCTTGAATGGACACACATTTTATATTCCATAGTGATACAAGAATGTGGATCTATGGATATTTTTAAAAGCCGTCAAAAGACGCATTTACAATTACAAGCATAGTTTAGTGGTGAACCTATTTGGGCTCTCCCCCCTTGGTTATTCATAGTAAGGTGGGCATCTTACTAAGTGAGGTAATCACTTTCTCTTTTCTCTCTTTCTCTTTCATGCTAGTAGGACTAGACCATGAAGCTATGTTATCTATGGTGTTGTTCTTGTCTTACTTATGTAGTCATGTATGTTTTCTATGATTAATTGCTCTTTACTTCCATATCTTTATGTATGTATGTTGAGTTAGAATCCTTGGTTTGGGGGCTCATTCCCTAACTTAGTGATATTCTACCTAGTTGCAATCCACCAGGATCTTTTTTCCTCTAACTTTACCGTGAGCACATTCGATTTTCGTACTCCCGCTAAAGTGGGGGCTTAATGTTTCATCTTAAAATGGAAGCAATTCCATGTTAAGAACATTTAGACCTCCTTAGGGGATTTTTTTGACCTCAATCATATCATCCTCCCATTTCTGTATCATCCTCTACTTCTGTGCCTGTTTAGGACCCTGATTGGGCCTTTTTGGGCACCTTATACCCCACCTGGCATAATTTCCAGGGGTTCTGACCCCCTGGGTCAAGGTAGACCTCAACCTTGACCTAGGTTAGGGTTGACCTCAACCCTAAACTAGGTCAGGGTTGACCTCAATCCTGACCAGGGTCCCCCTTTCAAAACTAGAAGCTTGTCAGCTGTCGGGGTTCATTCAAAATTTAGTTTTGCCACTTTCGGGTCGACTGTTTCAGGTTTCGAAGCATTGATTCCTAAATTATATTTAATATAGGTCCTTTTATAAGGGCATGGGTCTAATTGGAATTTAATTATCCTATATCAGACTCCTTAGAAGATTGTGCCCTAGTTTCATATAAAAGGAAGTTTTCTCCTCTCATTTTCTAAAAGGTGAGACTAAGCGATATTGAGCATAAAAAGGAGAAGTTTTAAGCATCCATTGTTCTATATATTTCCAAGTTATTAAGGTGTTCAAGTATTCCTCTCAAGCATTCAATTTCTCCATTGAAGATCAAGGATTCAAGATCTCAAGCCTTTGAAGGGATTAGGTGCAAACATTCAAGATTCATCATTCAAACCCTAGATCTAGCCATCATGGTGGTGTGATCTTCCTTCAAGATCCTTTGTGCATCCTCAAGAATCTTTCATCCTCTCTTCAAGGTGGATTTAAAGCATAAAATCATGAAGGTTTATGGTTTCTAAAGCCCATGCTTTCATACTTACATATTTTCTCACATTTGAATTACAATTACATATCTATTGAATATCATAGCTTCATTGTTAGATTCAATTCTACTACTTGCTAGCATTTTGTACTTTATTGATTTCAAGGTTAATTCATAAATTGGGGTTTGACTAAGTCAAACCCCTCCCCCACAACAAACAATCCTCTTTTTCTTGTAGGTACAGGATCATAATAGCAGATTTGAGACCAAATCTGGATACCCTTTTCGGCTTTCTTTTAGATAGCGCAAACAGAGTCTCTGTTGGACCTGTGCAGGTTAGGGTCAACATTATTGGGTCAGGGTTGACATTTGTAGGTGAAGGTTGACCTTTTTCATAAGATGACATCAGAATGGAAAAATATTTCTGGGTTTTGTTCATCTCTGCGTTCCGGTTTAGGATTAACTGTCATTTTTTCCAAAAATAGTCTACAGACCTCAAAAAATAGCATTCTTTGATCTTTAATCCTTTAAGGTTAGTACATTTCTCCTATTTCTTCAATTACTATCATATATCATATCTATACATATAATTAATAGAATTTAAGATATCCTTCTTGTTATTCTCATTTCCAAATAGTTGATTCGTTTGTGCATTAGCCCTTCCTTTGGGTTGATCAACTTGGATCTCCCATTTATGCATTTGGGAATAAAAGAGGAACATCTTATCTTCTCCCTAATCACAATTGCAATACACAATCAATCAAATTCAATTAAATGTAAAGTAGGGTTAAGGAATTCAACACACTTTAATCAAATCAAACAACAATTAACAATCAAACCATCTTATCCCTTTCTAACACCTTACATTTTAAAAACTCCCCCCTATTTTATATCTTAAAAATAGCTTCAGTCCATCTGGTGAAATAGTTTGTAGTAGTTAAGATCTGGACTTATCTCCTGCACTAGAATTTGGATTTATTGGACCTATGAAGTCCACTCCCCATTTGTTGAATGATTGGCTTCAATGTTAATGTTGCCAACCTCTATTTTCCTGCAAACATAGCACACTTTCGATATTTTCTTTCCCATAAATGCACATTTTTGAAAAAATTTGGCCAATAATAGCTAGCTCTTAGAATTTTCCATGTTGTAGTTTTGGGGCTTAAATGCCCTCCACAAGATCCATTATGGAATTAAGATAGAATCTTGCTTTGATCCATATAATCTATGCATTTGAGAAGCATACCAAAAAAATCATTCCTATAAAGAGTATCATCAATTAGAACATAAAGAATAGATTGTAATCTAAAGTACCTTCTCTTGGCTTTGTCAAGATTCATTGGACATTGACCAGTATGCAGAAATCTGGTCATATCTGATAACTAGGATGTTGAATAATTAATTAGTACAAAATTACCTTGGGGCAAGATGACCTCTTTAGTGGCTTTAACTTGATCTTCTCTTTCTGCCATCTGAGCACATAAGCCTTTGCCTCTAGCCAGCTTGGTCACATAGATTTGCACATCATACTCCATGACTTTAGTTATCCACCCTGCCTTTTTTTCACTGACATCCTTGTTTAATAAAAACTCTTTAATGCTAGGGTGTGCAATCGTTAGATGTATTATGTTCCTAGCAACCAAATTCTTAAACTTTTTTAAGGCTTTCATAATAGCTAGTACATGTTTTTCTAAAAAGCTATATCTTTTCTCATAATCATTCATACCTTTGCTAAAAAAGGCTACTGGTTGCTCCTTTCCTTCCTCATTCTTTTGCACCAACATTGCTGAAACATTGTCAATACCACCATAAGCATACAAAACAAAATCCTTAGAGAAATTAGGATTAGTTAAAGTAGGGGCTGAAGACAAAGCATGTTTAATCTATTCAAAATTCTTCTTTCCTTCAGCAGTCCAGCTAAAAGGTATATCCTTTTTTAACATAATAGTCAAAGGTTTCAACAAATCTGCAACATTAGGAATAAAATGTCTAACAAAATTTATCCTTCCAATGAAACTCTGCAATCCTTTCTTATATTTTGGCAATGATAATTCCAGAATTGCATAAATCCTTTTAGGATCATTTGTTGTCCCTTCTGTAGACACTTGGTATCCTAAAATTTTACCTTCGTGTAATGCAGAAATAGATTTTTTGGGTTTAAGGGAGATCCCAAACTCCCTGCATCTTTGTAAGACTTGTCTCAAGTGGCTTATGTGTTGGTTTGCAACCTTGCTATAAATTGTGACATCATCAAGGTATACTGGAACAAATTTATACATCAAATTCATGAAAGCCATGTCCATTGCCTTCTGGAATGTAGCTCCTGCATTTCATAATCCAAATGGCATTCTCCTATAAGCCATTGTACCCTATTTAGTAGTGAAGGTAGTTTTGAATTGATCTTCATCTCTTACTAATACCTGGTTATAGCTAGAATAACCATCAAGAAGGGAGAATCTCTCAAAAATGGATACATATTGTAGGATCTATTCCATAGAAGGAAGATGGTGACTATCTTTTAGAGATGCCCTATTGAGGTCCCTAAAATCTACACAAAGTCTTATCTCTCTGTTCTTCTTTCTCATAGGAACAAGATTTGAAACCCAAGATGTATGCTTGATAGGGAATATTATGCCACTATTCAGAAGTTTATTTAGTTCTTTCAGCATTAAAGGTTCTATCTTGGGATTGATAAGCCTTTGCCTTTGTCTAATAAGCTTAGCATTTGGTTCTAATTCTATGGTATGCTGAGTTAATTGAGGATCAAATCCTTTTAAGTCAACATAATCCCATGCAAATACATCATTATATTCCCTAAATAACTCAATAAGCATTTTCTTGTCCTCAGGGGAATTAATGTTACCAACCTTCAAGCACTTGTCTCTCAATATCTCCACTTCTTCATAGTGATCTTCTTTGATCAACAAGCTGGTTTTATTCTTTTTGAATTGATCATCAGAGTTGAAAGCTGACTCTAAGCTGACTAATCCTCTTAGAAGCTTATTATTCTTCAATTGAATGATCTGATTTTCCATTTGCTGATTGAACTAGTCATTTCTAAAAGCTGAAAAGTCTTTTGTTTCAGTCATAAAACTCAAAATATGTTCATCAGTGTTAAAAACCTGCCAATTAATATCATTGTCTGGGATAGATGGCCTTACAACAATTTTAACATGTGAATGATCTGATATCTGTCCTTTATTTTTAGTAATTGAAATATGAGCACCAATACCTGCCAACCTATCAACATGCATATTTTTCCTTCTAGGTATGGAAATAAGGTTAAATGCATCAAAATTATCCAAAATATTAGAAACTCTGCATTTATACAGCTTCAAGAGATCTTTTTTAATAGCATTGATACCTCTCACCTAGCTTACTATCAACTCACTGTCCCCAAATGCCATCAAGCATTTGATTCCTCTTTTCCTAGCCCATTCCAAGCCTTGAATAAGACTTTCATATCTGCTATATTGTTAGAACATGGAAAAGATAACTTGTAAGCATCATAAAATTTATCACCATGAGGTGAAACCAACATAACTCCTACACCAATACCATCCTTATTCTTAGATCCATCAAAATATAGATCCCATAGATGGTTAGATAATTCAGATTCAAAACATTGATCTTTAATTAGATTAGGAACAACTGAATTAGATTGTAACATCACATAGTTACCAAAACCAACATCAAACACATCATTGTCTTGATCATTTCTAGCTACCCATTCATCTAGAACAATATCAAGATATTCTTCAGTTTGTGTGTTATAAGGTGAACTCTCATTGATTTCATTTGGATCCATGATCACACAACTTGCATTTATGGGACTAGGATTATAAGGCTCTATATGGTCTTTGGCCCATAACTCTGATTTTATGGTCACCTTAGCACCATATCTAGTTCTGAAATATAGGTGAGACCAAAGTAAGGTGGCAGATCTATGACAAAAATATCTTGGTAAATAGAGAATTTTGGACATGAGTGTAAGGTCAAACTTTCATTTTTAACAACACCTATGGTCTTAACTGAAGAACCATCAAGCTGGACAACTCCTTTCTCAAGGGGTTCATACTTTAAATCCAACAAATCAGCTATCTTCTTTGGCATGATAGTGATGGTTGCACCACTGTCCACCATAAAATTATGCACTAATTTGTTTCCAATAATTAAAGAAACATAAAAAGGAGGAGGCTTAACATTTGCAGATTTATTACCTTCATTTTCTGTCATCTTTTGCATATTTGTTGACTTTCTTTCAACTGGTATTGTTGATTGCTTCAAATCTGTAGTATTTTTACTCACTTGTGTTACTGGCTGCTGAACTTTACCAATCTTCTTTTATCTTTTAACCACTTCATCATGAACTATTGAAGGCTTTGAATTGACCATAACCACTCCAAGAGGATGATTTATAGCTTGCTGTGAACTTGATGTCCCTTTTGACAACTCTTCCTTTAATAAATCAGCTTGTCCTAGAATGGCTAATGAATCCCACATAGAAATAGAAACATTCACCTTCTTCATATTATCAAAAATATTATAGGGAACAAAAAATTGTACCTTCTGAGGTGATTTACCAATGGTATGATCTGCTTGCCTCTAATTTTGTGTTTCTTTGTCTGCAAGAGTAGAGGGCCCCTTTAGAATAGAAACTGAAGGAATGAGTGGTGATTGAGTTGTGGCAGCAAACCTGGTAGCTGATTGCTCTGATTCTAGAGCTCTCTTCTTGGCTCTTGTGTTTGCTAGTATAGGTGAATCATCATTTACTCCATAGAACTCTTCCTCTTGACAATTTAGAAATGTTGTGTCTAGAGTAGTTAGATCAGGGTGTTGTTGAGTCTCTTCAGTAGATACAGTAGGTTGTGAATCAATTGCATTTTGAACCATTAGGGCTTGATTAAGCACTCCATTAGCATACATGGATTGATTGTGGCATTCCTTTCAAGGAAAGCACCATTCAAAATCAGCAGCAATATTATTTTGGTTAGGAACAATATCCCTACCAGTATTAAGAGGTGCAGGATTGTAAGGTCTATAAGGCCTTTGATTCCAATTTTGCCTATTTGCAGTGTTACTTCCTTGGTATTGCTACTTGCCACTTTGGTAAGTGGGTTGAGTAGGCTGTTGGGATGAAGAACTAGAAAACTGATTTTGATTACGGGCTATTGGATTGCCTTGAGTTTGCAGCCTTTTCAGGTTCACTAGCTCATTTCCAAAGTTTTGTAATAAGATCTCAATCTTTTGTTGGCTATCTTTTATACCTTGCAACTCATTAGAAGGGATAGGAGGCATTATTTATTCACTCTTATAAGTTGGCAATGAGGCCAAAGGTGGAACAACTAATGTCATATTGGACTGGATGTTAGGAAAATAAGGCATGGGTGGCCTAGGAGCTATCTTTCCTGCCTGAATGAGACTATTCTCTTCCCTTATTGCAATATCAAAAGCTTGAGGTAAATAATTTCCCCCCATGGATTGGATCATTACTAAAATATCACTATTCAGGCTTTTAAGAAAGTACAAAAATGCATATTCAGCAAAAGGTCTTACAGTGTCCAGAATCCTATTCCAAGTCTTCTAAAATCTGATATTGAAATCACTCATCTCTTCTTGTGGAGCCCTTTTGATAGTAGTCATTTGTTCTACAAAAGAAATATTGTCAGATTTATCTTCAAAAAACTTAGATAATCCCTCACCTAATGCATCCCATGTAGCAATAGATCCAACTCAGAGAGTTTGGAACCATTCCAATGCTTTTCCCTTCAATGATGTAGCTAGTAGCTTCAAAGACACATCCTCCTTTGTGATGTGATGGACATTACAAAGAAAAGAAATATATCTGATGTGCTCAATGGCTATTGTTTTTCCTTCTCCGGTGAAAGATGGCAATCCCTTTAATGTTGGCAATGGTATGTTATTGTGATTTGCAATCCTTAGAGGACTTCCTTGATCAAATGGAACAAAAGGAAATCTTCTAGCCATTGCTAGTGTTGCTAAAGTGGGATCTGCAACTTCAGGTAGTTCCTCTTGTGATGATGGCTCAAGAACAACATGAAATTGAAGTGCTAGAGGACTTTATGAAGATTCTTGATCAGAATTTGGTAAATCAACATAGTAAGTAGGAGGAGCTAAACTTCTCTTAGATCTTCTTTTCCTTGGTCTTCCTGGCTTCCTACCCCTTGCTATGGGATGGAAGGATAGATCTTTTGACCTCTAGGCTCTCTATGTAAAGTTCTTCCTCTCTTGGTATGTGATAACTATAAATACTTGAAGTCTTTTCCACTCCTTGTTTGGATTCTGTTCATGTATCACAAAGGTCCCACCGGGGGTGCCAAAAACTATTGAGGTTTAGAATTACCACCCAACTCAGGCATCGGGGCTTTATAGGTATTCTATCCTAACAATGGAAACCTTCTCTAGCTGTGGGTGGACTATGATTGAGAAGTTGTCTCCAGATTCTAGGGCGGTTCCTATTGAATTTGGGTATCAATTTTATACTATCTTCTCCTGATTTTGGGAAGGAAATGGAGAAATTCTAAGTAAAATTGTATCAATAAAACTTGAAAGGTGATACACCAAATAAGATTCAGATCTCTCAAAGCCTCAAACTGACATTCACTTAACATACCCTAATGATCTCTACAATATCACTCACTATCCAATACATAGGCTAATTTGA
>MU217887.1:217362-232280 GCA_018584345.1 Thuja plicata | reverse complement strand
TGGGCGAGATACTCTCTCTCTCTCTCTCTCTCTCTCTCTCTCTCTCTCTCTCTCTCTCTCTCTCTCTCTCTCTCTCTCTCTCCTTAAATAAGTGATTTCTCTCTTATCGTGATCTTAAGGGGGCTAAATACTTAAGTCCCTTGGGGGCTTGAGGGTTTCTCTGTCCCTTTTGGTTCCAATAAGATTGTCTTTTATTTATGTTCTCCTTTACCAAGAGTTTGTGTTGAGCTCATACTCTTGCTAAAGTGGGGGCTAAATGTATAGTCAGAAAATGGAAGCACTTCCATTTTAGACTTGTTTATCCTTTTGAGTGATTGGTTTGGGGTCATGACAAGGGCCTTGAATGGGTTCCTGATCTTGACATGGCTTCCCTCCTATTCTATCCTTATTTCCACTCCTGTTTAGCTTGATTTCTACATTTTGAACTGCAGACTGGTGATTCTGGGCTTCAGGGTCAGGGTCGACCTTTTAGGTCTATGTCAACCTTGACCCTGACCTAGGTCAAGGTTGACCTCAACCCTGACCTAGGTCAAGGTCAAACTTAACCTTAACCCAAGGTTCAGATCCCAGGGTCTCACAGTTTTGGATGTCGGTCTTTGCAAAAAGTGTTTTCCCGCTTCTGGGTTGGCTGTTTTGTGTTTCGAAGCATCGATTCCTAAATTATATTTAATATAGGTCCTCTCCTAGGGGTAAAGTATTTAATGGAAATTTAATTCTCCTATGTTGGCCTGCTTAGAAGATTGTGCCCTAGTTTCATATAAAAGGGAGCCTTCTCCTCTCGTTTTCTCTAACCATCATCAAGCGAACTAAGTCTTCTAATTGTGATCAAGCATTCTCAAACTATCTTCAAGGGTGATTCAAGCAAGCTAAAGAGAAAGATTTCAATCAAGAATTCATCCATTCAAGCATCCATTTTCATGAAGGAGATCCATTGGAGGCCATTGAAGGATTCAACCTACATAGTGCCCTTTTGGAGATCTCTCCATCCACCTTCTTCCAAGCCTATTCCAAATTCAAGAAACCATTCAAGACTTGGTGTTGGAGATCTACAAGAAAGAGATTGAAGACATCCTACCTTTCTACATTCCACATTTTGAAGCATACTTGTGGATCCAAGGATTCGAATCTTCCATAAGGACTTTTACAAGCAAGGTGAATTTAAGTATTTACTTTGTCTATTTCTGCAATTTAAATTACATATATTTGAGGTTAATTCCAAAACTGGGGTTTGACCAAGGAAAACCCCTCCCCCACAACAAACAATCCTCTTTTTCTTGCAGGTATAGGTTTAGAACAGTAGATTTGAGACCAGATCTGGATACCCTTTTTGGCTTTCTTTCAGAGCGTGAACAGATTCTCTGTTGGACCTATGCAGGTCACGATCGACATTATTGGGTCAGGGTTTACATTTGTGGGTCAAGGTCAAACATTTTTATAAGATGACATCAGAACAAAAAAATATTTCTAGGTTTTATTCATCTCTGCATTCCGGTTTGGGATCAATTGTCAGTTTTTTTAGAAACAGTCTATAGACCTTAGAAAACAACATTCTTTGATATGCAATCCTTTAAGGTTAGTACATTTCACCTATTTCTTCAATTACTGTCATATATCATATCTATACATATAATTAACATTATTTAAGATATCCTTCTTGTTATTCTCCTTTCCAAATAGTTTATTCATTTGTGCATTATCCCTTCCTTTGGGTTGATCAACTTGGATCTCCCATTTGCACATTTGGGAATAAAAGAGGAACATCTTATCTTCTCCCTAATCACAATTTCAATACACAATCAATCAAATTCAATTAAGTGTAAAGTAGGGTTAAGGAATTCAACACACTTTAATCAAATCAAACAACAATTAACAATCAAACCATCTTATCCCTTTCCAACACCTTACATTTTAAAAACTCCCCCCTATTTTATACCTTACATTTTGGTGATAATCTGTTTGTAATCCAGTTTCTCATCCTTAAAGATTCTCCTATTCCTTTCTTTCCATATTTCTTAGATGAGAATAGAGGGAGCTACAATCCATAGATTTGCATAAATACTACCTTTCTTAATAGTAGGCCATCCTTGGAACATTTCCAAGAGGGAATTGGGAAAGGTAGAGAGCCATCCTAAATTGTAAGAGAGCCACTTCCAGCAGTGATTGGTGTAAGGGAAGTTTAGGAATAAGTGATATCTGTCTTCTTCCTTTTTTCACAAAGGTAGCATCTACTAGGACCTGAGAACCCCATTCTTTTGAATCTGTCAGCCGTGAGCAGTCTATAACTAAGGGAAAGCCAGGAGAAAAAGCCTACTTTAGGGAGACAGTTATTGTTCCAGCAAAGGTTGATTGGGATACCTATTTTAGGTCTTTTGTATTGTTTATTGATAAGGTTGTAACCATCTCTTGTATTGTATTCTTTATTCTTCGAGCCATCCCATACCAGTCTATCCTTTCCCTAATGAATAATTATATCTTACACTTATTCAGAATCTCTGAAAGGGATTTATATTCAACTGGTAAGATACCTATCTCTTCAAAGGATTTCCATAACCATTCATCCCCATTGAAGGTGATATAATTCCTAAGATAGGGTCCCAACCTAGCTTCAAGAAGAATTTTCAGATTTTGATTGTTTAATTATTTTTCCAAGATGTCATATCCACCCTAGGAGTCTGACCAAAAAAGGGCATCTTCACCATCACCTAGGTTCTATGTTAGCTTCTTTGTAGTAACATGTCGACAATCCAACATAAAATTCCAGATCCTAGAACCTTTTTGGGGATTTTTTTCCCTGAAAATATTCATGGGGGAGTTATCATGTAGATATTTTGATGTCAGTATCTTAGCCCATTTAGAATCTGGGTTCCTATAAATTCTCTAGATAAGCTTGGATCCCAAGGCTTTACCTTGGTCTGTAATGATTTTTAAGCCAACACCCCCCTCATCCTTTGGGTGATAGACATTGTCCCAGGATATCAATGAGATCTTGTCCTTATCCCCACTACCTTGCCAGAAAAAGTTCTAAGGTGTTTGTGTAATTCTTTTTTTGTTTACTAGGAGATGAATGCATGAAAGTTGGTAGGTTGGCATAGCTGCCAACACTGATCAGACCATAGTTTCTCTCCCAGTAGGAGAGAGCCATCTACCTTTCCATGTTAGCATCTTGTTTTTAATTTTGTTTATAGTAGGGTTCCATAATGCTACAGATCTACAACCTTTTTCTAGGGTGAGCCCCAGGTATTTACATGGAAGCCCACCTTTCTTGAAGTTAAGTATGCGCCATATATCCACTTCAGTTGAAATATTTGTGTTAAAGAAGAAGACTTCATATTTACTCTTGTTGATTTCTTGACCAGAACCCCAGGACTAGGTTTCCAGGATGTTCACAAAGGATCTTGCCTCTCTTCTACTGCTTACCCCATACAACATAGTATCATCCAAAAATTGTTGGTGGGTAGTAGGTTCTAAATCATTTGTAATACTATTCCTCTTATTAAACCTGCCTCTCTAACCATTGCAATGGAGTGTCCTAATGCTTCAGCCAAGATAATAAATAAAAAAGGGGAGATTGGGTCACCCTGCCTTAAGCTTCTAGAGATGCTGAAGAAGCCTTCAGGAGTCGCACTAATAAGGATTGAGATCATTGGAGTGACAATGCATTCAAATATTAGGTTGATCCAACATTTGGCGAACCCAAAATCCTCCAGGAATTTGTAGAGAAATCTCCAATCAACCTTATCATAAGCCTTTTGGATGTCCAACTTAATGAGCATACTAGGGTTTTTTCTCATTTGGACTGAGTGAATGGCTTCATTAGCTATGATAACTCCATCAAATATAGATCTTCTTGGGACAAAGCTAGTTTGTTCTTCACTGATAATTAGAGGGAGGATTTTTTGAAGTCTAAGTGAGATGGTCTTAGTCAGAAGTTTGTATATCATATTGCATAGAGCTATTGGTCTAAAGTCATTTGGGCTTTCAGGTTTTTCTTTTTTTGGGGATGAGAGCTATGAAGGTATTGTTAACTTCTTTAAGCATTTTTCTCGAGTTTCTTACCCCCTCCAAGGATTTTGTGATATCTTTCCCCAAGAAATACCAACATTTCTGAAAGAAAATGGTAGAGAATCCATCCGGGCAAGGGGATTCATCTGGATTCATTTTCTAGAGAGAAATTCTAACTTCCTCCAATGAAAATTTTTCCATCAGCATTTTGTTGTGTTTTTTGTTATGATTTTAGGTATATTTTTGAGGAGTTCTGATTGATTAGATAGATCAGAGCTCTCAAGGTTGTTAAGGATATTATTAAAATATTGAACCATTTTTCTTGTAATTATTTTGGGGTCCTCAATCTTCTAACCTGATGCATCAGTAATGCTTGATATTATGTTAATGCATCTCCTTTGTTTTGTACTGCTGTGAATTTTTTTTGTGTTTTTGTCACCAACATCTAGCCAAGACTCTCTTGACTTCTGTTTCCAGAAGATCTCTTCTTTGGCAAGAATGTCCTCATATTCAGAGAGGGTTGCTTTTTCTTTGAGGTAGAGCTCCTCATCCATACTAGATTGGATGACTTGAGAGTTAATCTCTTTAAGTACTTCTTCAAGATGAAGTTTAGGCTCAAAGATGTTGCCAAATTTATCAGAGTTCCATTCGAGTAGTTTACATTTGATGTATTTCAATTTATTGACTACTATGCAGAGCTTTGATCCTTTTAGAATAGGTTATGACCACCATTGTTCAATAATATTTAATACATTAGGGTCTCTAAGACAAATTTGTTCAAATTTGAAGGGACACTTCTTAGGTTTAGTTCCCATGAGGATACTAAGCTGTACCAGGAAGTGGTCTGAGCCTAAAATTGGTAGAATATTGGCTGAGAAGGTAAGGTTGGAGATAGAGAGACTACACTTAAGGAAGAATCTAACCAACTTTTCCACTATATTGCTAAAACCTTGCCTTCTATTATTCCAGGTAAAGGGGTTTTCCTTAGTTGGAATTTCAAGGAGAGATAGATTCTTTTTCTAGTTGATAAAATCATAGGCCCCCCATGGGAGTGAGCCTATGTCACCTTTCTTATCTAATATTTTGGTGATTACATTGAAGTCTCCTCCAATGAGACATAGTTCATTCAAAATAAGTTTGAGAAAAGTTTTGATTTCATTACATATAGTTAATTTGTCTAGATTTTGGGTAGGGCCGTAAACATTGATAATGTTAAAGGTTAGGTTGTGTCTAAATTCTTAACTTTAGCACACATCCAATAATTTATATTCTTTATAATGTTAATTGAGAGGCTCTAAGGATCCCATATGATGGCTATGCCACTAGATGCCCCAGAAGCAGAGGAGTCTAGTAAATCTCTAAATCCTAACCTATTTTTAAAAATCAACATGTCTGTCTTGTTCATTTTAGTTTCCTGAATTAAAATGATGTCAGATTGAGAGTTCTTAATGTAGCACAAAATAATACACTGCTTGTTAGGGGAATTCATCCCCCTAACATTCCATGTAAGGATATTCATGGCTGCCTGGGAAGGAACTTCCCCTTCCCTACATTCAGGAGTAATATTATTTTCAATTGTCCTATTGCTTCGCCATCCAAAGTTCTTAGCTATGAGTTTGGTTTTCTGGCCCTTTTCTTGGTAGTCTTAGCACAATTAGGGCAGCTTTGGCTGACTTGGTTGACAAAAATACCTATTGATTATGGATCAGTAGTTTCTATTTTATCAAGATTTACTAACCATTCTTCTAGTTCATCTTCTTCAGGTTTTGAAGAAATGATCCCCTCAATGAGAAGCCTTCTCTGAAGGTCCAAATCCTCCTTGTCATATATCTCATCCAAAAAACATTCCATAAGTTCAGCAGTTAAGGATTCCCCCATGTAATAAGCTATGGTATCCATGTCTTCCTAAATTTTGGTTTTATTGTTGGCATCTATGCTCAGGGAAGCACTATCAGAGGAAGGGTCTGATGAGAGCAGAAGGGAATGGTTTGCTAAAGCATCAGTGTTTGTACAAGTGGAACTATTTGGTATATGCTGAGACGGAACAATGTGAACAGGAATATCGGTAGGTGGAGCCTGTATAGTTTCTACTAGGTGAGAAAGGCTTTTTAACATGGTAGAGGGGAGGAAGGGCTGCCAGAAGGGGAGGGTAATTGGGCCTTAGGTGAGGCAACAGGTTGAGAAAGTAATTTAAGTAAAGTTGGATGATCGGTAAGAGAAAGAGAAGTTTTACCTATGTTAATCTCTGGAGGGGTAGAAATAGTGATCATTTTGGGAGAGGAGGGAGGCAAAAAGGGAGAGACCAAGAAACCCCCTCTATCTTTGACCAAGGTGATATTTAGCATATAAGGATAGATGGGGCTAGGAATACAGTCTGAGTAAGAAATAGGAGCATCCACCCCTGTCATCCTTTCAAGTTCATTTGTTTCCAAGTTGGCATAAGAGATAATAGGGTTGATTTTATGTATACAGTTCTTGCCTTTGATAATGATAGGTTTGAGAATTTTTGTATTTATGTTCATCCTAACAATAATTGATTTTTCAGAGTACAGAAAATTTGTATCTACAAACCCTAAAAATTTACCATAGAGGTTACCAATCTTCCTCAGGAGTTCATCATTAAGAAATTCAACTGGCATATTTTTTAGCTCGATGATCCTTTCAACTAAGAAATTTTTTAATTTAAGCGGATCAAAGAAAGGTACCCAATCTAGAACAATGAAATTTATATTCTTGTAACTAGTACATCCTTCCTTGAGAAATTTAGCCTTTAATTATTTGTTGCCGCATATAAAGCAAATGAAATTATCAAGGAGAATAACTGTACTTAACCTATCAATCAATGTTTGTTCAAGCCAGAGTGCAATATTTTTAGGGGAAGAGCCAATGTCGTTCCACCTACAAATAACACCATAAGAAGCACAAGTCTCTTGCATTCTTTCCATTAAGCCGTTGAAGATCTCTAAGGAGTACACATCTTCAGCAGAAGAATTGATGATGTTAGGGCCATTCCTGCGGTGTGGAGGAGTTTAGATAGCTTTAGAAGGCAAAACCTGGAGTGGAGAGTTGTGATAGAAGTGCGAGGATTTCTTTATCTATGGAGGGATTGTAACCTTATTCCTATGATGAGGGGGAGTATACAGTGTATGAGGAGGGGAAATCATCTTTGAGGGTTTCGAGGAGAGGTTAGGTTGAAAGGAGGAGCCAGGAAGTCGTGCCTTGGAGGGTTTATGAACATTAACCATTATGTTATAATGTGGTGGGGAGAAATTGTGATGATGGAGATCAAAATCTGTAGGATGGAGGAAAGAGAATCTATTGTTGATGGGAAGAGAAAAGGTATGATTCTGAGGGCGGGTTTTAGAGGATATTTTAGAATGCGGAAGATCACATTTGGCATTTTGATGATGGGTCGGGATCCAAGGATTATCTAGAGCCACAATGTGTTTATCCCTTGAAGAAACCCTAGGGTAAGCTTTGGGGGAACACCTGGCAGAGAATTCTTGGAAGGTAAATTGAGGTAGAGATTTGTGTTGACCAGAGGAGAGTGCAACTGAAGAGTTGAGACCATCCTGAGCATATTTTTTTTTTGCAAAGAAGCGAAATTGAGAATCCAGAGAGTTGATCATCCATAAGAAAAAATCTAGTCGCAAAAGTAGAGCCATCATTGAGTATGTAATTTCATTATTATTTATGATTTTTTAGGTGGTTGCACTATTGGTGGTAACCCTTTCATCATATTTTTATTCTACAAAAAACTCAAAGCATGAAAATGAAGATGTCCACACCTTAGATACCAGAGCTGTGAATGCTCTAAGAACACCATTTTGAAATTTAATTCTTCTTTTGCTTGAATGGAATGAATTTGGAGGGGAAACATTCAATTTCTTATCATCTTGACTCTTGTAATTAACCTACCACTGAGATTTCTATCGACGATTTTACAAACATCATTATCAAAGAAAACTTTGTACTCTTTTTGCATTAGTTGTCCAACACTAATTAGATTGTGTTTTAATCTAGACACAAAATAAACATTATGAATATATATTCTTTCTCCATTTTTTGTCAAGACATTTATAACACCTTTTCCCATTACAAATACTTTACTATCCTTTCCCAGTTTTACTTTAGATTTGACATAATCATCCAAACTAGGAAAAAACTCTTTATTTCCAGTCATATGATTACTACAACCGCTACCTAGAAACCATATATGACTAGAACTTTATTGAGAAACAATGTAGGTTATGAATAAACTTCTTGAATTATTATCAGATACTCCTGAGTAGTTAACAACATATTTTTCAATCTCTTCTTGTTTCTTCCTACATTCATATCCAAAATGACAAAATTTCTCACAATAATGATACTAAATTTAAGATATGTCAAACCTTGATGATGCTTTATGATATATATTTCTTCCACATCCTCAATGAAAAAGCTGAATGAACTAATTTGTCCTCTCTTCTTGATTTGAACTCATGCATCCATTTGTTCTTGTGTCTCTTCCTCTTCCTTTATAGTTAGATCTTTCTCTTCCTCTGCTAAATGATACCTATGATCTAAAAGAATTCTCCAAGGAAGAATTTTTATTCCTTCTTATTCTAGATTAATGAAATAAAAGTGACCCCATTAATTCATCAATAGAAAGTTTTGTCAAATACATATACTCTTCAATGGAAATAACAATGGCATCAAATTCTCTAGGCAAACTACGAATTATTTTTTCAACAACCTTTTGATTAGTCAAATCTTTTACATGTGATCTAATTTGATTAATCACATTCATTACTTGATTAAGAAAATAATCAACTAAATCTAAATCTTTCATACACAGATTTTCAAAATCACATCTTAAAATTTGCAATTTAGTAACTTTATCTTTTGATGTCCCTTGATAAGTTGTTTCTAAAATATCCCATGCTATCTGATATTTTTTTAGCTCTAGAGACTTTCTAGGAAAAAATGATTAATGTAATGCTTGTTGAATTAGAAATAGTGCTTTAAAATCCTTTTTTCTATTATCTTGTAATTTATTCTTTTCATCTTGTGACAATCCAGTCTCATCTTGTGGTTTAGAAAAACCCTTTTAAACAAGATCTCATATGCCTTGAGAACAAAACAATGTTTTCATATTTATAGCCCAAAAATCATAATTTTTTTGAGCAAAAAATTGAATTTGATGTTGAGCTATACTACTTCCAGATGCCATATTAGTTCTTATTTTACTTCCTTTCTACTAAATTCTAACATAGTTACAACTGGTAATTACCAATATCCATTTTCTTTACAAAGAAAAAATACTAACCATATCTTAAACTCTTGACAACACAACACACCACATTATAATAGTTCTTTCCCCCCCTTTTTTTATCAAGTATCCTCTTATTGAAATTCAATCTTTAAAACTAAATTTATACCTTATCTCAGACATTAAACTACAGCTTCTTGTGTCCTTTATTTCAAACAATAGATCTTTAGAGTCCTCTACAACAACTAGTCTCCATCTTTTAAAAAAATTATTTGGTGGCCCTCCTCTAAATCTGCAATCAATCAAACATTAAAAACTTCATTCAACTACTATAATAGTTTTAAATTAGTATTCTTAAAAATACTAACATATATTTTTCCTCTCGAGGCTCAACCTCCTAAGCTCTGATACCAATCTGAAAGATAGAGGAAGACAAATACACAAAAGACCAATTTTATTACGTGCAGACTAAATTACAAGACACCTCTATTTATAGAGGTTTTGGAATACTCTAGAATTTTTAACAGTTATACAAAGGATAATACCGATGTGGATGAGAAACATCTAGAAAAGAAACACAACAGTCATAATTATTTGAATGGACAAAATTTGGCGATGGGTAGTGGGAAGCTTGTAAATTAAATGCATAATTTGACAATGCATTATGTTTTGGTGGTAGTAATTAATATATGCCAACACTATGAACCCCTTTTTTTTAATAAAGCTTCCTACTCTCATATATTGGGAATGAATTCTTTTTCCAACTTTGTAATCCAAAATTCCTATAGCTCTGTTCTCCCTTTCACAATAACTACTCTCCTTTTTTATGTGTTCATTCCCAACATGCATCAAAGAATGATTTTTTTTTTTCATTAATACTCCACACCATTTGCAACTATTTTATTCTCTTGCATATCCATCTGCTATCCCATATTTTTCTTTAAATTACCTTTTTATTAAAAAAAAGAATCCTAATTACATTTTTAATACAATTATATAGAATTTAAAATTTTCTTGTAATTCACATCTAAGAGTAAATATTAAAAAAATACTTTGTTGATCACTTTTTTAAAGAAAATTCTAAACATAATATGTCTAATTTATTTCTAATAATTTATTAAATGAAGGATTGCATCTTGCATGTCTAATTTATTTCTAATAATATAATAAAGGAAGGATCACATCATGGACAAATTAATGATGTTGATATACATTTAGAACCAAAATATAATTTAAACTATCATGAAAATGCATCTAGCTATGCCTAAGTGGTGTGTACTAGAACATCCATAATCCAGCACTGGTGAGAAACTAACCTCCTCTACTTGGGCCACACCCTCACACTTGTAAATTAACTCAACCACTAGATTTTGGCATCAAAAGGTTAATATCCATAAAACCATAATCATAAATAAAATTAAACCATATTCCTTGCATGTACTTCATAAACATCTATATATGCATGCATATAGTATCCATTCATTGTATTTGATTAATGAAAACACACATAGGTTAACAACATGTTTATAATTTGAATGTATACTTGATTCCAAATCATAATGTCATCATAGTATCCATCAAGATAAATATGAAAAATTAAGCTTCTCGCAATTAAGCATCAGTCAAGATAACAACTCATCATCACATATTCATAAAATATAGGGTGTAACCAACCAAAAAAAACAATGACTATAGTCTAAACACACCCAATCTAGAAAAGTAGGAGTCCAAAATGGTCGAGTTGTGGCAACAATTGACTAAAGAAGAAAATAATTCCTATATTTTTGTCTAGGAAAATCTTTCACTCCTTGCAACAAAGTAGTCAATTACATTAAATATAAATAAAATACAATTTCATAAATAAAAATATAATGAATAATATTATATTGGAATAACAAAGTCACATTACAATATTTTTTCATAAATAAGAATATAATAAATGACATTCTATTTAATTAATAAATTCACATTATTGTTGGCCTTTTTGAAGGGTAACCTCTTAAAGTAATGCTTAATACTATATAATTCATTTCATTGACAATCCACTCTTTTATTAAAACCATCGAATTAAAGTGAATGTATTAGAGATAACTACTTGAGTACCATGTATGTGGAATAAACTTACTTGAAAAAAAAAGTCTACTTTCAATGCATATGCATGTGATGATTTTTATAATTCTATTTTAAAATACAAAATAAATTAATTTTTTGTATTATATATAGAGTGATCAAAAAAGAGTTACATCATACGAAAAGTCAGTTTGGAAACCACAAAAAGAGGCACGGCCTCACCCAACAAGACAACAATGGAGAATTAAAAGAGATTCATAAGGACAAATAGAGAAAAAGGCACAAAAAGCCACTAGTGCAAGATGTCATTGTGGGTGTCAACCCATGCAGTCCAGCCCTTAGAGCCCTCCATCCAGACAATGTTCTTGAGCTCTTGGATTTGAGTCAACATGAGGTTTTGATCTTTATTCAATTTGAGATTCCTTTTGATTTCTTTGTTGAGTTCCTTGCAGGCCTTTTCAAATGTCTGGTAATATTCCATGTTCCTCCTCCAATCGTAGCCATGCTTGAGCTCGTATATGAAGAAGGTGGCATAACCATTCTTAAGGAACCTTTGAAGTTTCTCCTTATCCATCATCATTGTAGTATGGACCTGCAAATTTTTTAAAATGCGTGAGATCAAGAAATGATTCAGTATGAACTCTGAGAGTGTTCTGATACTTTTCCTCGTTCCTGCACTTCCATATCATCCAAAGTATGTTAGAAGAAATAATATTCCAAAGGATATTAGCATCCTTTTTAAGACCAGTAACATTACCAGTAATAATTTCGATAATATTAACATGAGTAGGGTAGGTAATGCCAAACCTGTTCCAAACCATTTTAGCAAAAATGCAGTCTAAAAGGATATGTCTGCCCATTTCAGGAAGATTGCAAAGGCTGCAATAATCATTCAAGTAGTTATGTTTTCTAATAGGAAGTCTGTCCAGAGTAAACAGCCATTTAAAGCATTTAATTTTTGGCTCAAAGGGGCCTTTCCATAATCTGTCAAAGATTTTATTCCAAGTTTTGAGTTCAAGTGCATTGTACCAAACAGAATTAACATGGTCAATGATGGAGTTATTATATCCAATAACTTTGTATATATTTTTGGCCTTGATATTGGATATCATAGCCCCATCAGGCCATTTACAATTTAAGTATCTGTGAGAATCAACATTACAAGCAGCAGGAAGGTCTTTAGTAGCCTTAGTAATCATATTGTAAGTTTTCTTTTGAGAGTCCGGAATATTGAATTTTTTCTTAATACATTCCCAGTTGATAAGTTTGTCCTGATCAAAGATATCTTTCAGCTGAGAGATGCCCAGTTTTTTCCAATACCTACCAGAGCATCCTTGAGAAAGGGCTAAGGGTTTGCCTGAAAGGTGAAGATTCCACCAAATGGATCTTTCACCATACAGATGGTTATCATCATGGAAGTCCCTATTGGTAACAAAAGTTTTGACTTGATCCCAAGCTTTCCAAATGGACTTGAAGACAGCCGATCCTTGGACAGCAATGGGGAAATTGCCAATGATTATGTGTCATAATAAAGAATGTGTCCCCTACTAATTTATAAAACCCTCCAAAGGCAATTATAATATTGTCGCATAAGTGATCTAATCAGACATAATCATTCACTACCAAATATATATGTGCATGTCATACATAAAAGATCTATCTCAATAAAAAAGAATTACTTGTCATAAATAAATTCTACTTTAATATGATTCAATTTAAAATTAAAATTTAACTGTCAATTTTAAAAACTACAAGGGGATTACAACCTTCTCCACATGGATTTAAAGTCTCCAACCATTCCTTCATCCCATTACATCCGAAACATTGGAAACTTTCTAGCATTTTCAATCGCTCTGATCCCTCTAGTTTCTTTAATTTTGGACATATTGATAGATTTGATTCTTTGAGGCATGCCATCGCTCCCTCCTCGAATTCTGGGAACTCCTCTAGTGAAGAGAAATCCTCAATTGTCAAGAAGCGTAGTTGTTGAAACCCCTCTGACCTTCCAAACCCCTTTGGCAACTCTCTGCACCTTTCATTCCCCTTTATCAACAAGCTCACTAAATTGGGCATTCTTTGCAACTCTGGATAACAACTACACTCACACTCACACTCAGCTAACCACAATTCTCTCAAATTTCTCAACTCACACATCCAACTTGGAACTACAAACCGATGTAATGAAAGAGTTCCCAGATCTTTCATTGCTCTCATTTTCTCTGGAAGCCGCACGAGCTCCCTTATTTCATTGCGCATTTCTAGACAACGCATCTTCACAAGCTGCGCAAGAATCCCTTCTTCTATCCTCTTCAACTCCGTCTCATGCTTAACTATTAACCATAGTTCCTGAAGCGCAGTCATATCCACCAAATCCTCCAACCTCATGAATTCGTCCTCTTCTGTGGATAAGTGCAAGTAATGTGATCGCAGTATTATCAAAGAGGACAGCTTTTTTATTTCCCTTGGTATGCGATCAATTCCCCAGCCTTCTAAATGCTCAAGATTTTTAAGCTCCCTAATCGATACTGGCAATGACTTACAGCTTTCAGGAAAAGCAAGAAACAAGAGACTTTTCAAATGTCTAACACACTTGGGTACCTCGCTAATCTTTGTGTCCCTTAAATCCAAAACTTTCAAAAGAATCATCTTTCCGAGAGATGCGGGCAATGCAGAAATGCTTGTGTGGCTCAAATCTACAACACGCAGTCCTCTCATACTGGTAAACAAATTTTCAGGAATACTTGTAATCTCCAAATTCTGAGAAAGTGAGAGTGTACGAAGATAAAGAGGGTGGCTCTCTGAGACAGCATTCACAACATGCAGACCCTTTTTGGGCAGTAAAATCCGACACCTGGCCGTGGAACCACTTGTAAGTGAACACGCTTCTTCAACAGAAAATATACATTTATCCTTCTTTGATATGTTTATCGCCAAATCATGCAACAGATCATGAATTTCACAATACATGGTTGAAAAATCATAGTTAAAACTTCCCGCGTATACCTGAAGCAAACAAAGCTGGGCAAGTTGACCTAACCAATCCCAAGCCATATTCCACTGCTCCTCTCCCGCTGGCACGAATCCTTCTCCTATCCATAGATTTAACAAATACTCTGCTTTTATCTTCGCTTTCTCAGGAAAGAAGGAAAGATATGCAAAACACGGTTTAAGTTGTGCAGGCAAAGAGTCATAACTCAGCTTCAAGATCTCCATGACGGGGTCAGGGTCAAGGTCAGTAATTACTCTTTCCAGCTGGCGGCGCTTCGACTCCCATTCATGATAGCAAGAGGTAAATTCCCACATTTCTTTACAATCCTCCGACCCTCCTCTTCCATGTGCGGTGGCGCTCTGTTTCCAACACAATGTGGAAATGCATAGACACAAAACAGCCTCCAACCGTCTTCATCTGACAAATTTTGCATCTCATAAATTTGAGCACCTGAAAGTAGAGCAACCTGTCTGTTTCTTGTGGTAACCACAACTTTACAATCTTTATCACTTGGTGCTAAGCTTTTGTGGAAGTTATATTGTTACCCAGATTCAGAATGGGCTATATATATATATATACATACATACATACATACATATATAT
>MU217887.1:204141-216748 GCA_018584345.1 Thuja plicata | reverse complement strand
GGTATACGCGGGAAGTTTTAACTATGATTTTTCAACCATGTATTGTGAAATTCATGATCTGTTACATGATTTGGCGATAAACATATCAAAGAAGGATAAATGTATATTTTCTGTTGAAGAAGTGTGTTCACTTACAAGTGGTTCCACGGCCAGGTGTCGGATTTTACTGCCCAAAAAGGGTCTGCATGTTGTGAATGCTGTCTCAGAGAGCCGCCCTCTTTATCTTCGTACGCTCTCACTTTCTCAGAATTTGGAGATTACAAGTAGTCCCAAAAATTTGTTTACCACTGTGAGAGGACTGCGTGTTCTAGATTTGAGCCACACAAGCATTTCTGCATTGCCCGCATCCCTCGGAAAGATGATTCTTTTGAAAGTTTTGGATTTAAGGGACACAAAGATTAGCGAGGTACCCAAGTGTGTAAGACATTTTAAAAGTCTCTTGTTTCTTGCTTTTTCTGAAAGCTGTAAGACATTACCAGTATGGATTAGTGAGCTTAATAATCTTGAGCATTTAGAAGGCTGGGGAATTGATCGCATACCGAGGGAAATAAAAAAGCTGGCCTCTTTGATAACACTGCGATCACATTACTTGCACTTGTCCACAGAAGAGGACGAATTCATGAGGTTGGAGGATTTGGTGGATATGACTGCGCTTCAGGAACTATGGTTAATAGTTAAGCATGAGATGGAGTTGAAGAGGATAGAAGAAGGGATTCTTGCGCAGCTGGTGAAGATGCGTTGTCTAGAAATGCGCAATGAAGTAAGGGAGCTCGTGCGGCTTCCAGAGAAAATGAGAGCAATGAAAGATCTGGGAACTCTTTCATTACATCGGTTTGTAGTTCCAAGTTGGATGTGTGAGTTGAGAAATTTGAGAGAATTGTGGTTAACTGAGTGTGAGTGGGAGTGTAGTTGTTATCCGGAGTTGCAAAGAATGCCCAATTTAGTGAGCTTGTTGATAAAGGGGAATGAAAGGTGCAGAGAGTTGCCAAAGGGGTTTGGAAGGTCAGAGGGGTTTCAACAAGTACGCTTCTTGACAATTGCAGATTTCTCTTCACTGGAGGAGTTCCCAGAATTCGAGGAGGGAGCGATGGCATGCCTCAAAGAATTCAATCTATCAATATGTCCAAAATTAAAGAAACTAGAGGGATTAGAGCGATTGAAAAGGCTAGAAAGTTTCCACTGTGTCGGATGCATTAAAGAGATGAAGGAATGGTTGGAGACTCTAAATCCATGTGGAATTCTACTTTATGACGAGTAATTCTTTTTTATTGAAATAGATCTTTTATGTATGACATGTACATATATATTTGGTAGTGGTTGATTATGTCTCATTAGAATTTATTTATGACAAGTAATTCTTTTTTATTGAAATAGATCACTTATGCGCACATTTCATGAAATTCATCTTTGTTTACTTTATGTTTGGATTGACAATATTATAATTGCCTTTAGAGGGTTTTTAAAATTACTAGGGGATACATTCTTTATTATGACATGCAATCATAAGTTTTTTTTTTCTAATTAATTTCTTTTCTATTAAAAAATAGAATTAATAAAATCATCACATGCATATGCATTGAAACTTGACTTTGTTTCAAGTTTATTCCACATATATGGTACTCAAGTAGTTATATCTAATACACTTACTTCAAGTTAATGGTTTTAATAGAAGAGTGGATTGTCAATGAAATGAATTATATAGTATTAAGCATTACTTTAAGAGGTTAGCTCTCAAAAAGGCCAACAATAATGTAAATTTGTTATTTAAATGGAATGTCGTTTATTATATTCTTATTTATAAAAAAAATATTGTAATATGACTTTGTTATTTCAATATAATATTTTTCATTATTTTTTTATTTACAAAATTTAATTTAATTTATATTTTATGTATTTGGCTACTTTGTTGCAAGGAGTAAAAGATTTTCCTAGACAAACATCTAGGAAATATTTTCTTCTTTAGTCAATTGTTGTCATGACTCGACCATTTTGGACTCCTAGTTTTCTAGATTTTGTGTATTTAGACTATAGTCGTTATGTTATTTTGTCGGTTACACCCTATATTTTATGAATATGTGATGATAAGTTGTTATCTTGACTGATGTTTTATTGCAAGAAGCTTATTTTTTCATGTTTATGTTGATGGATATTATGACGATGTTATGATTTTGATTCAAGTATACATTCAATTTCTAAACATGTTGTTAACCTGGGTGGATTTTCATTAATCAAATACAATGAATGGATACTATAAACATGCATATTTAGATGTTTATAAAGTACATGCAAGGAATATAGTTTAATTTGATTTATGATTATGATTTTATGGATACTAACCTTTTGATGCAAAAATCTAGTGGTTGAGTTAATTTACAAGTGTGAGGGTGTGGCCCAGGTAGAGGAGGTTAGCTCTTCGGTAGTGGTAGATTATGGATGTTCTAGTACACACCACTTAGACATAACTAGATGTATTTGCATGATATTTTAAATTATATTTTGGTTCTAATTATATATCAACATGATTAATTTGTAAATGATGTGATCATTCCTTTATTATATTATTAGAAATAAATTAGACATACAAGATGTAATCCTTCCTTTATTACATTTTTGCAAGATGCAATCCTTCCTTTATTAAATTAGACATGCAAGATGCAATCCTTCCTTTAAGAAATAAAAAAGTTTGCAACCTTCCAAAAAGATAAGTTTGGATTGTGCAATAAATACTCACCTACTAAGAAACACTATGGAATAAAATAAATATTATTCTAACACCCCAGCCCCCCCAATAATGTTTATTTTGACAGTATGGGAGTTGTCCTGACCTGAAGCAAGTCTCTCAATTTGAAAATTTTTACAATAGGAAATACTTTTGTAAATATATTTACAATTTGATCTTTTATTCCACAAATTTGTAGCTCCACCTCTTGAATTTGATTTAGGTCTCAAACAAAATGATGATACACTTTTATATCCTTGGACCTGGCATGATATACAATACTTTTTTCAAACTTAATAGTGCTTTGATTATCACATAATAATGTACTAGGATAATCTTGTAGATGGCGTGTGTCTTCAAGCAGTCCTCTAAGCCATAATGCTTCTTGAGTTGCCTTTGATGAGCCAATATATTTTGTCTCTATAGATGAAAGGGACACTGCTGATTTCTTCTTTCTACTTCAAGAAATTGGTCTTGAGCCAAGATGAAAGATGTACCCTGAAGTTGATTTTCTATTATCAATGTCACCTGCATAACTAGAATCTATATATCCAACTAGAATAGGCTCTCCTCTATACTTGTAGTCAATGGCAAGATGATCTAAGTAGCCTTAATGTATTTTACTATTCTTTTGGCTTCTTTCTAATGTTCAAAGTATGGATCTTTTATGTACCTGGATACAATACCAACTATCTATGCAATATCTAGTCTAGTTATAGTAAGATGCAGAAGACATCCTACAAGTTTTCTATACAATTTTCCTTCCACCTTCTTTTTAGTAGAGATACCACTCAATTTTGATCCTACTTCACATGGTGTACTAGATTATTTACAATCACTTATACTAAATTTTTTCAATACATCAAGAGAATATTTAGTTTGATAAATCATGATCCTTTCTTCTTCTTTTCATACTTGCATACCTAAAAAATAGTGCTTCATCCCTAGATTAGTTATTTCAAAATCTTTCTTAAGTTTATTCTTGGTTATTTCAATATTATGTGTGTGATCTCCTGTAATAATCAATACGTCCACATATAATACAATAATAAAAATTTATCATCACTATGTTTAACATGCACATCTAGATCAAATTTACTTCATTTGAATCCTGAACTCATGAAGTACTCATTTATTTTGGAGTACCATGCCCTTGGGGCTTTCTTAAGACCATATAACGATTTTTTTTAATCTACACACCAAACCCTCTTCACCAACTTTAATAAATCCTTGTGGTTGTTGCATATAAATTTATTCTTTTAGATATCCGTGTAGAAATATACTTTTTACATCGATTTGAAAATTTTTCCAATCAAAATTTATAACTAAAGAAACTATTGTATGAATGGAAATCATTTTAGCAACTAGAGCAGAGGTTCAATATAGTCTATACCTTCTATTTGTGAAAACCGTTTAGTCACTAACTTTTCTTTGTATTTTTTCAATAGCTCCATCTGATATGAACTTTGTTCTATAGGTCTACTTGCAACCAACCACATTTTTTCCTTCTAGAAAAGTTGCCAATTCCCAAGTTCCATTTTTTCATCAAAGAATTGTACTCTTCTTGCATAGTTGCTTCACATTCACCTTTTTCGTTTGCTTCTTCACATGTGTTTGGAGTGTCAACCTACATCACCTTAGCCATGAGAGAATAGTTATAAAACCTATTTATAGGACCTTCTCGATAAATTTCTTGAATTCTCCTATTTTTCTATGTATTTTCATCATCACTTTCACTTTATTCTTCAACTTATGTTCATTCTCCTCCTGAAGAACATTGTACACCTTGATTTTGATCATTAGTATAATAGGATGAACTCTTCCTCAATAAATATTGGAAAGTAAGATAATTTCGTAGGATTATCAATCTTAACATCTTCATCAAACCATACATTTATTTTGATATAAATTTCATTTTTTAAGGATTTTATAACCTATATGCTTTTGAGTCTTCACTATGCCCAACCATTGTGCACTTCTCTCCTTTCCTTTTCAAGTTTGTTCCTTCTTTCATCAAGAATGTGGACATATTTATTACAATCAAAAACTCTAAAATGCAATATTGTAGGTTTTCTTCCACTCCATGCCTCTTCTGGTGTTATGTTCAAATTCTTTATTTATGCCATGCTCTTTGAAAAAATCTAAGAAGGATTAATTTATATACTCAGTCCCTCTATCTATTTTTATTATCTTTAGACATTTTCCACTCTATTATTCAGTCAAAGCTTTAAACTCTTTAAAATTATGAAACACTTAATTCTTATTTTCTAAAATGTACACCCAAATTCTTCTAGAATAGTCATCTATAAAGGTGAGAACATACCTTAATCCTCCAAGTGAAGGTATTTTATAAGGACCCATTACATAACTATGAACCAATTGTAAAGGAGTTCTTTCCCTCCATGATTTTCCTTGTGGGAAACTTTCCACATGTTACTTTCCCATTGCACATCCTTCACATACCTTATGAATTGGTGATATTTTTGGAAGTCCATGCACTATATATAATTTTTCCATAAGCTTGAGACTTTGATAGTTGATATGTCCCATACGTTCATCCCGTAACTTGTTCATATCATCATATTTGGCAATATCACACATATTCTCATCTCTATTGTTAGAAGTAAATTCTTTACATTTATATAATCTATTCTCCATTTTACCAATTGCAGTCACTATAATTATCATTCACATATTTGATTAAACATTTGTTGTTAGAATAACTGAGAGGGGCAGGTGAATCAGTGGCCTCATAAATTAATTCAAAACTTTATGCCACAACTATAAACCTCTATTTATCTCCATTCCTACAAGATGTATGCCTTGAAATAATCTTATCAAATAACTATTGCTTGGAGTTCACTGTTTAAAACTTATTCTTAATCTTTACCAAGTAGCAGTCTATCCTTTACTGAAATACAGTAAATAGCTTAGTGTTTACCAATCAATCCTATTTTAGTAATGTGTAAAGAAAAACATTAAAGTAATGAACCATAAACACATTTGAAACATGGAATTTTAACGTGGAAACCCTATTAAGGGAAAAAATACTTGGGACTAGTAACCCAAAATTTTCACTCTTTTGAAGTGAGCTTGTTGAAGAGCCAATCTTGTTAAAGGTTACAAACACACTGTTAATTGCGACCTTGTTAGAGGATTTATCACTAACAGTTAATCACTTGACCTCTCCACATTCACTATGCTTGTCAACATGAAATAACATTTTGATACTCGTTGGGATGTATCTCAATAAATAAAGGATGATTAAATCCTGCTTGGTTAAGGGACTTTTTGATCCAATGGTGAAACTAAAATAGTATATGATCTGTTTATATATAAAACTTAAACTTGCATATTTTTAGATCTAATATAATCTCATAATACCTTTCTGATAAATTTTTATTTTTTGTCCCTTTGCTCCACTTCTTTCTGCTCGATGATGCTAAGCTTCTCTGTTGCTCAGTTTTTGCAATAATCTTTAGCTCTGTTCTTCATCTTGTTTTCTCAGGATTGTATTAATTCTTCTTCACCAGTATTCTCTTCAGCATCCTCTTCTCTATTCACCCACAAATTCATAATGAATTAGCTTGTCTCTCTTATACACATAATTTCACCATTTCTAAGAATTTTTCTTTCTTGTTCTTGGCGTGATCCACAATTCTCACCATTCTTTCTTTAAAGATTACTTTAGTTTTATCCCATAGATTTATCCTTGACAACTGGAATAAAACAACTTTAAAACTCTAGCGTATCTTTGGCTTTTAACTTGTTGATGCAAATAATGTTATCAACCAATTAACTCCATATTTAGCTCTAGCCAGCTAAGTCTTTTATCATTTCTAAACTTTAGTTCTTTTTCCTATTTAACTCCTTGTTAGCTCACTCTTGACTGGTGTTGTCCTTGGGAATTTCTGTCCGTCAGGGTTGTCTGTCCATCGGGCAACACTATGACTTTTAGTTTTTCTTGAGTATCACTTAGGTTTTGCTTAGTAATTCTTGCTTGGGTTTCCTGCTCAGGTATCACTGTGACTTTTCTCTCGAGGTTCTCTATCCATCAGGGTGCACTGTCTATTAGTTTTTTTTGTCACATGGTGTATACTAAACATTTATGGATTACTGATAACATAACCTTTGTTTCTTTGGTTCTTTGAAGTCTTTGACACTATGTATATAACCAATTAGATTATATCATGTTGACATCGATGACAATACAATACATTAACTGATTTAATATCTTGAATTAACTATCTACAGCTCGATGATCATCAACTTAACATGTTCAAACATTCAATCAATTATAGTTTAGAAATCTCTCCCTTTGACATTGATGGAAACACACTACATTACTACTAATACAATATGAAATAAATCAGTTGTAGTTCATCAAACTGCCAAACTTATTGTTCTATAACCAATACAAATATCTGGCTCTCGGTAAGCTCATATAGCTTAGATTTGTTTCTTGCAGAGTACTTTATTCAATCTTTATTCCCTTCACTGGATAGATGTAGCAACTTCTAATTTTGTCTCTTCCTTTGATGCAGAATCTCTTCTCTGATGTTTTCTCTCCCTTTGACTGTTCCTCTCCTTGATCATATCTTTTTATTTTGACAGCAATATAAAATGCTTCTCTCATTTAAGTCATCTCTCCCTTAAGATAACTTCTCTCCCTTTGTATAATCATCATGGATTTCATATGGATAATCAAGTTATCTCTCCCTTTGATAGTAATGCCAAACTCTTATCTCTTTTAGTTTTAATATACTCCTTGAATTTTCCTTTCTATCAACAATACAATGACTCTGGTGTAGATAAGTACCTTTCTATGTATTAATGTGTCTTTGTAGGCCATCTCTTTGCTTGCATCAACATGAATTATCTTCTGGTTATTTGTAGGCTAATGTAGCCTCCTAGTCAGATTAGTGACCAATAGACAAGGGTCAGACCCCTAGCCTCTTTCTAGAGTACTGAAATGTATCTTTAGGTAATGGATTTGTGAATATTTATGCTAATTGTTCCTTAGATTGAACATATTCTAGTATCACCTCTTTCTCTTGAACTTGTTCTCTTAAGTAATGATACTTTATAGAAATATGCTTAGTCTTAGCATGCATGACAGGGTTCTTTGATATGTTTATTGCACTGGTATTATCATAATAGATAATCACTGGTTCAAGAATTTTTATATTCATACCTTCCAATAATTTTTTGATCCATGCAATGTTAGAGCAATTTGCAGTAGTAGCCACATATTCTGCTTCTGCAGTAGATTGTGAGACACATCCTTGCTTCTTGCTTATCCATGTGACAAGTCTGTCACCCATGAAGAATGCTCCTCCTGTTGTGCTCTTTCTATCATCTATGTTTCCAGCCCAATTAGCATCTGTATAGAATTGAAGCTCAAATTTGCCTTTTCTTTTATACCATAAGCCATAGTCCTTGGTATTATTTGTATATCTAAGAATTATTTTGACAGCAACCATGTGTGATTCCTTGGGATTAGCAGAGAATCTTACAACTATTCCAACATCAGTCATGTGTGATTCCTTGGGATTAGCAGAGAATCCTGAAAAATGTTAAAAATGCAATCTCTACTATGCTTGTCCCAAGACCTGCACCATAGTTTTACTGGAAACCTATTTCCTTGATCATCTTGTTTGGTTAATTTAAAATATTCACTGAACTCAGCAACATTTTGGAAGAGAATCAAATGCAGCAATAAAGAATAAATTTTGAAAGAATTTGTAGTATTCTATTTTACCAATTGCTGATGCAAGGTCCTCTCAATTTCAGCTCCAAAATCAAACTCCATGTAGCAGTTAGGGTTCTAAATTCTCATAGACATAAACATAAAATCCAATGGGATTTTAGGTCTGGCATCCTCACCACAGAGCTGTGCCCAAGAAAATTATGTATTTTGGAAGAAACTCATGAAGTTTCTAGTTGGGTGTGGCCCCTTGCTGTCCACTGGCATTATCCTTTTATTTTCTCCTCTTTTGGTAAAGTAGGAGATTTCCCTAAAACCATCTAACTTCATATGTCACTCAAAATAAATAGCAAACTGGTCCCTATGAATTTTGGTTAGGGATTTCTTTCTCAAGCCAAAGAATTCCTCTATATATCCCCTCATAATACTCAGGAGCATGAATCCATCCATCTTTTGGATCATTTTGATCTCAGTCTTGTAATTCTTAGCTAGGAAATTCAACAAATCAATGTCTACAAAGACATTGGGAACTATCACCTTGGCCAGGTCTAGTATCCATGGGTTTGACCTTGGCTCCTTCTCATTTCTATTTGAATGGAAGAACCAGAATAATGACCTGCCATGTATTGGGAGTGTGGGGAATCTGCATGCACTCCACTCATCCATGAACACATTTTGAGCCCCTGAGTCTACTGACACTGGAAATACAGTAAGGAGGGTGGAATGCGGTGCTCTTTCTTTGACAATCTTAGCCTTCTCTGAGGCCTCTTTCTTAACGCTAGTTTCCTTCCTCTTAGACATATTTATCTTTATAAAACTAGCAATGCAGTAAGCTACAGAGTTTTGAGAAAAGATTTTAAACCTATTGGTGTGTTAATGGCGGGTTCACAATTCTCCTCATCACTCTTGCTCATCCCGCTTCTTTGTCTCGAGAGTGCAAATGTATTTAAAATTCCTTCACAATCTTGTATAACTTGCCTCATTAAATGCATATTATTTTAGACATTTCTCATCGTGACATCTGGAGCAAGCTGCCTTCAATATATGTCATATCATCATTAAATATTTTGAACATGCATTAAATATTTTCACTTTTCCCCACTTTGCCAGCCTCAAAATGTGTTCTTGCAAAATAGCAAAAATTCACTATATCGCAACCTCCTTTAACATGTCATGTGAAATAGAAAAAATTTACTATCTCGCAACCTTGATTTACTTCCCTACGAAATGTTAGAATTTCATTGTTTCGCTACCTTCATATTTTGTCTCTGCAAAATGGTGAAATTTTGTTGTTTCACACCTTTTGATTTCTACCTTAGCGATATAGCAAAATTTTACTGTTTCGCACCCTTTGATTTCTACCTTAGCGATATAGCAAAATTTTGTTGTTTTCCAGCCTCATGAAATGTTTGCTGTGAAATTATGAAAATGTCCTAATTTTCTTAGAAATTTTGTTGTTTTGCACCCTTTCATGTCCAATTTCAATTGCCACTTTTGACCAATATTGGCGTAGAACATTTGACCTTATCCATCATGTGTCCAATGTTCGACTAGAAAAATAGTGACGAAGCAATGTGTGGATCATTCGACCAATATTGGTAGAAACTTAGACAAATGTCTGGTTGAAAAAGCGTGCAAATTTTACTAGTGTAAGTCTTTTGTCATTTCTAAACTTTAGTTTTCCTTGGGCATTTCTATCTGTTGGGGCTGTCTGTCCATCAGGCACACTGTGATTTTCAATTTTTCTTGAGTATCACTTAGGTTTTGCTTGATAATGCTTGCTCAGGTATCACTATGAATTTTCTCTTGGGGTTCTCTATCTGTCTGGGTGGACTATCTATTAGTGTTTTTTGTCACATGGTGTATTTTAAACTTTTATGCATTACTGATAACATAACCTTTATTTCTTTGGTTTTTTGAAGTCTTTGACACTATGTATATAACCAATTAGATTATATGAAGTTGACATCAATGACAATGCAATACATTAACTAATTTAATGTCTTGTATTAACTTTCTGCGGCTTGGTGATCATCAACTTAACGTCTTCAAACATTCAATCAGTTATAGTTCATCATTTTTCATTGTAGAACTCTATTTTATACCCTTGATTTGTAATTTGAGATACAAAAGGTAGATTTGTTTTCAATTCAGGGACTAGCTTTATATTTTTTAATACACTATTATTAACTTTCCCATTTCCAGTCCCTTTAACTACCAAAGAACTATTATTTCCCAAATATATTTTCTTTGTACTGTTTTTACTTATTGATTCAAATTTGTCCTTATTATGAGACATGTCTTGTGTAGCACCAGAATCAATAACCCAATCATCCTTAAAAGAATTATTTTCTTTAAGTGCAACACAAAAAGAGTTCTTTTAGAAGAAACAAATTATATGGACTTTTTTATCTTCTTCTATGTATCTCTATTATTTTTGAAACATTCATTTTCTTTGTGACTCATTTTACCATAATAATTGCATTTCCATTTACTTTTATTCTAATTTGTACTTTTATTTTCATTCTTCAAATTTCTTTATTTTGATTAATTGTCTTGTGACTGTTTATAACATTATTTCCCTTTCATTATGAATGCTTGAGATTCACTATCAAATAATTCTCTTTCTTTAATTTGGATTTTCTCTTCTTGAACTAGTTTAGCACATAATTCTTTAGATTTACTACTTTTTAATTTGTCTGTAGTATCTAACCCTCTCATGAATGACTGGTAAGATCCTCAAAGAATTTTTAATATTATTTGTGCAAAATCTTAATCACCTTTATCCTTTACAAGAGAATGAAGCTTATTTTTATTTTCCTTCAATTTACTTAGATGAGGGACTAATTCTTGTAAAATAGACAATTTCATATTATATAACTCTGTGGTGAGAGATAAGATCCTTACATCACCTAAATTTTGATATAAATTTTTCAAAATATCCCATACTTTGAATCCACTTGTTTCATTGCGAAGTTCTAGAAAAACTTCTTCTGGAAGTGTAAGCTTGATAAGAGTTGCTTCCCTTTTGTCCCTTTTATCCTAATTATATTTTCCTAGATTTGCTCATCTTTGTTCACTGCCAGTAAAAATCTCATAAAATTTTTGAAGAGTTGGTGTAATTTGTATATGAGATACCCAATCATAATAAATTTTTCCATTTAATTTTACCTTGGGCAAATTAGTAGCAAGATAATCCATTATTTAAACTTCCCTCCTTTTTGGATGAGAATGAAACACACTTCAAGATCTTTAATACCCATAAAAAATACAAATTTCTCACCATTTTTTGTGTAGAAATTAATGCCTATACTGCAATATGTTCACTTCCCACAAAAAAATTCTTAGTGTTGTTGAGAAAATTTGTAATTTGCAAGAAATCATAATCTCACACTATATAATCTTCATATTGCAACCCAAGATTGAAGTGTTCTCTGATACCATATTGAACACTTAAAATAACAGAGCAAGTAATAAGCTCATAAAACCATAGAAGCTTAATATACTAAAACAATATATTATCAACAAAAATATTGAACACGAATAGCAATAGTTTGTTGTCTTTTTCTTACACCTGTAATGCCAGGAGTTTGTTATTTTTATAGCCTACCTACATATTTATAGAGTATTCTACAGAAGCTACAATGAGAGAAGATAAGGACACAAGGAAAAAAAATATGGAGTCTTCCACACAATAAGAGATTTCTAGATTGTGCGATAAATGCTCACCTACTAAGCAACACTGTGGAATAAAATAAACATTACTCTAACACATCGTGGACTAACAAAAAATACTTGCTTCATATTGTGAGCTCCAATGCCACCGTAAAGAGACCTGAAGATGACATGATCTACCCACTTATAAAATAAATTTAAATGTTAATTATCCTCACCATATTTGCTTTGTCATCTTCAATTCTTCTTTGTTTGCCCGCAATTCCTTCTCCTTTTTATTTATATCCTATATTCCACCTATTGAATTTCTTAAGATCACTTCAAATGTAATAGTACTCTCTAATTTTCTATGTGTATCAAATGCAACAATCTTTCTTGCATTTATATTGAGAAAGATGCTAGGAGAGACATGTCCCTTCATGGGACATGTCTATTCATTATAATTGTTAATGTTTCATTAATCAATCACATATTAGAATAATATAAGTTTGTATAATATATATATA
>MU217887.1:192050-203997 GCA_018584345.1 Thuja plicata | reverse complement strand
TATATATATGATCATACGACTAAAGCTACAACCTTTAACAATCCCTCTTAGCTAGGGAGGATGATCAAACAATACTTATGACCGTTAAAATAGCTACACAAATTATCAACACTCCCTCTTAGCTAGAGAAGATAAAATCCATTGAGGTAATAAATCCATTAATTTTGAAAGAGAGAAAATATCACCTCACTGTGATATCAAGAGATATGGTATATGCAGGAATATCAAGTCACAAGATTTTCACCATAGCTCATAAGTATCCATGATATGTTTAATGAAATCTCATCTCATGATGTCTGCCATATGGATACTAGATTTTACGTAGAGATATGCCAATATGTGACATATCTTAGATGGTCTAGTCAATGTGTAATACTAAGTTCAAAAGGATCCTAATATGATTCATATGGATACAAAGAAATTACATAATTTGTGATATGAAGGATCACCTAACATGTGATACGAAGTTTTACATATCACCTAACACATGATATGAGGAATCTCCTAACACGTGATACCAAGTTTTACATATCACCTAACATGTAATATAAGGAATCACCAAACATGTGATACCTGATTTTATATATTACCTTAGATCGTAATATAAGGAATCACCTTAGATTGTGATACCTAGTTTTCACATCACCTTAGATCGTGACATGAGGAATCACCTTACAACATGATACGTGATTTTCATATTACTTCAAATTGTGATACAATGATATAATTAGAGAACATTAGATTCCCCTTACATATAACCCTATTATGGTATGTGCAGTGACATATCAAAATGTCTACCATAACGAATCTCCATATGGGGAGTCACCTTAGATTGTGATACCTAATTTTTATATCACCTTAGATCATGATACCAGGATATAGTAATTAGAGAACATTACATTCCTCTTACACATAACCCTATTATAGTATGTTCATTGACATATCAAAATGTCTACCATAACGAATCTCCATATGAGGAATCACCTTAGATCGTGATACCTAATTTTTATATCACCTTAGATTGTGATACCAGGATATAGTAATTAGAGAAAATTACATTCCTCTTACATATAACCCTATTATGGTATGTTAACTGACTTATTAAAATGTCTACCATAATGAATCTTCATAACAAGATCGTCACCTTGTAACACCAAATACAAGTGTTCATTGTTTAAGAAGTCATCACCTCTCAGAAATGTACACAAGATGGGTGGGCCCATAAAGTCATGGAGTCACACACATGAAATCCACCTTGAATAATCTCATAGATTAGATCCACCATGGCTCATCTGAGAGGGTAGACACAAGGGCATTCATCTTAGACTTCTCTCTCAAAGAGAAAAATGCAATAACATAAAAAAAAAAAAAGATCACGGATGTTGAAACTGATTTTCATCTAAGGCTTCATTCTCCAACATACCAAGTTTATCTAGAAATTATACAACCTTCTCTCTAGAAAGAGACTTAATGAAAATATCTTTCATGTGTTCTTTAGTGATAATGTACCTTGAATATCATACTTATGTGCTATATCTCTTATATAGTTTCTATCACTCTTGGTGAAACGCAAGTTATGTAGGAGTTAGCATAAAGGAATTTAAGGATATGACAAAATTTGTTGGAAATAAGAATAAATCAGATCCTTTGGATGCTCCCTTTTAAATTTTAAGGTCTTGCAACAACCTCCTAACCTCCTTGTCCAAGGTTTCTTTTAGATAAACTATCAAAAACTCCCTCTGAATCTAATATCAACCTTCTACCAGCAAGTCGTGCTGATGTAATGAAAACTCTTTCTCACAACCCTATCTTCTCCTAGGGTATTCTATAAGCCTCTTCTCTAGCCTATTAGGTTTCTTAAATAACCCTAATTTCCCAAGGATTGTCTTCTCAAATCCTTCACCTATTCAACTTGTCAACACCATCTAGGAAATCCACTCAACCATCTATATGCTCCATGATTGTCTTTTTGCATCTTCCACACTAAGTGGTAAAATAAGGTTATCATTGTTCAAAAATGGAGAGGAAGGGCCCAAACAAGGAAATTTAATTCAACACAATTCCTAACAACATAGATTTCAATGAAACCCTAAACGAGTTCAAGAACTTCCTCCAAACTCACTAAAATAGGACTATAAGCATTAGGCCTAATTAGGCACCTTTTTGCATATAACTTAAAAATATTCATAACAAGATGAAAATAAAAGTCCAGATCCTAATACCCTTTTGGAAAATATTTATAATTTATTAGGTTTTACTTCACCAAACTATCCGTACAGTGGGTTTCTATATTCATGCCTAAAAATAAGGGTTTCACTAAATTCTGGGACCAGTCCCAAGGTTTAGTTATTTCACTACAAAGAGCTCCTCCTAAGAGATTATCCTTGCACATGCAGCTTCTTCACACTCATATCCTCCTCCTCACATCCTCTGATTGAATCAACCAATGCTTTCAATCACTCACATTGCCTCTGCAACTCACTATGATCCCTAGCCATGCATCTTTGGCTTGCCTAAGGGATCACTGCAATAATAGAAACCAAGCTTTCTAAGGCCCAAAATTCTCCAAAAATATGGTACAAGGATTCACCTCACCCATCCCAAGAGCCTATATAGATGCCACGATGGGATGATGAGCTATGACCCCATTTACAAAAACTGTCTGGTTCAGATCAACGATAATGCACTAAATAAAAGAATTTACAAAAGTAGTGAAATGAAACCAAAAAGTCTAACTAATCACACAAAAAATTAGGTAATCACATAGTCTTCCTCATGCACAAGTCACAATGTAGATTTCAATCCATTAAACCCTAAAATGTGATCAAAATACACAACTGCAACAAAACTTTCAATTGCTCAGTCTATACACTTACCTCCAAACTTCATCCAACCCCACACACAGTTCAGGAGAGGCCTAATATAGATGAACATGGAAAAATTTGAACTATTTTTTATATTTATACAACCAAATGCTTTAAAATTCATAATTGCAATAAATGTTATCAATGTTGTCAATGACAACATTGATAACTTTTACAACTTTTTAATTCTTGCACTCAAACTTGGTCAACACATTGTTAAACTTAACCAAATGCACTCTTGTGCCTATTAGACCTCAAAATATCTCTCCTATACTCTAAAAATCATAAAATCTATGGTTCCACCATTCTTAGAACACATACCTAAATTGGACAAACCATTACTTCCTAGACATCAAATGATCTAGTTTGGTCTTCTATTCAAATCAACACACCTATCTAGTCCTACTATTTCACTAGTGGGTTTGCTAAGACCACTACAAGCCAAAATATAAATAGGAGCCCTATTTTACCATCTAGACTTACCTAGGTGCTCCTACACCATGTGCCTTTGTTCTTTGGCATGGAACTACATCATTTGAATCACAATCCTTTGGGTTTTTATAGTTTCTTGGTCACTAGGGAAACCATCTTGATATGGCTTTCAATTTTGAATCAAAATGATTAAGGTCCTTAAAAATCAATTTTGGGAGATCTTCTAGTATCTCCCTCTACTAGAAAATATACATGGTGCCAATCATGAAAATATCTTTCTCTAAGAGACTCTCATTATCTAGTACTTGATTATGTTGAAATTGTTATCATAGCATTATTCGTAGGAGTAGTTTCTCGTACACAAATGTACTTGTCTGATTTCATAGTAACATGAATCAATGTAATAAAGTGTGAATTTATCTCCAGGCTTGACAACACCAATCATTCATGATAATGTTGCTTCCATCTGAAGCTCCAAGTACATGCATCAACCTCTTGACCTTCTTTTCCAAGGTTGCCTTAGATGAAATGTCAAAATTCTTCTGAATGTGATATCAACCTTCTGACCTCCTTGTTTAAGGTTATCTCTTATAGATTGTCAGACTCCCTCTGAATCTAATGTCCATCTTTAATTTAGTTCCATAACTACAAGTATCGAGTTTTCTTGAATGCAATTTCTTATGCTTCTTGATCTATACTGAAGGCATTCCAAAAGACATTACAAATACTTGATAAAACTATCTCGAAGGGAAATACCAATCATAGAAGCATACAAGATTTTTCATCCCAATGTTATAGCATGAACTAATGAACATTATTCAAGGGTATGAAATACTTATCTCTTATGTTGGTACATCATAAAGCTAGTCCTGAGCTGGGTCACAAGACTGTAGTAAAGTTCTTTCTTTGCTACCTTGCTGGTTCTAAGGAAAGCACCAAGAATGTCACAACCATGTATTGCATATCTACTATCTTATCCTTCTTGATTGTTATAGTTTGCTGATCACTAGAGAAGTCATCTCGACGTGATCTTCCCCTTCTTGAACCAAAATAATCTTTGATAGTCAATTTAAACAAATCTTCTAGTTTCATCATTTGTCACAGAAGGATGCCCTTCTTACACGATCCCAATCATAGAAGATATATTTCTCCAAAAGATTCAAATCATCTAGCATGATCCATATATGACATGAAAGTAATAGATCCAAGATCATTTGGGAGCTACTTTCATAAGATCATGTTTTGCACAATGTCTTGGTAGTATACCTAATGCAACATTCATCTTTTCCTGCCATAAAATCCCCAAAGACAAGGAAAAGATCAAGGCAAATGGCTACAATAATCAAATAAAAGTACTAATCAAAAGATAATAAAATTACTTATCTCATTATTCACAAGTAGGTGCAAGTCATCATCCTTTCTGATGCAAGTTTCTCCAATTAAGGTCCTATATTTAACAATTCAAAAAATATTCTCAATATTAATTATTTTAACCGTCAATAGTCGACCACCATATTCTTAGCCCTCATTTTGTATAAGGAACTCGATGTTGTTATGTCATTACTAAAAAAATATCCAAGGCAACAAAGCTTTCCTATGATCTCTATCTTCTAGTGATTATGGCTCGTCATGTGTAATTCATATCATTTATTGCTTAAGTCTCCGTCGAAGAACACTAATATTCATATATTCTATCATGTCCTTTTAAACACTCGTAGCTGATGGTGACCCACCCCACATGGTTCATCTCATCCATGAGCTTCCTCTTCATGAGTCATTCCCACTAAATCCTACTATTCCCCTCATATCAATGTCTAGCCAAAGGCTCGGTACACTCTCCATGTAGAAAAGAAGGAATTCCACACAGTGGACTTGATCCGATGTGCATTCTTCAACTTCCAGGGATTTGCACTTGAATCAATACCACCCATAAAAAAACTCTGCTAAGAAAGACTGTTTCAGAGATAGTCCAAAAGACACCACATGATGCACGGTAAAGGCTCAACAATAGTTATATTCCATGTCATTTCTCGATACAATAAATTCTGATGATAATAGATGATGCTCTCTAGGATGCCAGAAAGCTTGATAATCCAAACAGACTTAACACTTGACGATGCTTGCCTCTCAACATATACGGTGACGTTTATAAGGGAGATTCATTACATATTGACCAATGCGGCTATCGTATTCACGTCGACACATGGGACACTAATTTTTCAATTGAGTAGATCTAACAATGCACTGGTAATGAAATATATGCTTGCATGGAAAATTATTTATTTCCTCGTTGATGTCTCCATAAGGTTTAAGGAAAATTGGACACACATTTTCAGGATCATTACTTATGTTAAGGCCTGGTGTGGGTAGCCCCACAATTTCAATAGCGTCTTCACCTGTAATTCTATAGTCATCATATATTCTAAGTGCATATTCCATTCACCCGAACAACTTCGATCAATGATTTCTGCATAACGTAGATCAACAATCTAATTACGAGTCATAAGAAAAATATCACAATCTTGCAGTTGCGTTCGAAGATGGTATCTCGTCGGGTTTGTTATATCCAAATAAAAATACTGTGCAAGGGCTTCTTCAACAATTTCTCTATCATTATAAATGTAAATATTATATGCAAATGCGTATCCCTCGGGATTTGTACTCCACAAATCAATATGCCTGATTCCATGGAAATTATTTGCTATCATTGAGGTTTGTATTACATGGTAAGCATTGTCAAGGCTATCTTCAAGTATGATGAGTTCTGGCCTCCTCCACCATATGCAGAGTTCTGGCCTCCTCCGCCAAAGATTACATGATCTCTCCATTTGAACGATGAGTCCATTACAAATGAATCTATCTATCATGCTTTACATTTGCAGTCTAGCTCTGATACCATGTTGAATTTCTTAAGATCGCTGCAAATATAATAGCACTCTCTATTTTTTTGTGTTTCAAATGCAGCAATCTTTCTTGCATTTATATTGAGAAAGACGGTAGGAGAGACATGTCCCTTCATGGGACATGTCTATCCATTATAATTGTTAATGTTTCATTACTCAATCATATATTAGGATAATATAAGTTTGTATAATATATATATCACGCACGCACACACACACATGTTGGTGAACAGATTTGTCTTCCAAGAAAAAACTTACAAATTAACCCTAAAATACCCAGACAAGAAGACTCAATCAACACCAACAGTTGGGTTGCTTCCCGATTGGATATCATAAGCGCCCTCTGAATTATTTTGGGTACAGCTCCCCGTACAAGATTTGCAAAGAATTCATTTAAACTACGAACTATATTTCTTTTAACCTGAAAGAAAGAAAGGTAAACTAACATCTATCCATAAACACAGAATAGATGTGAAGGAACTAAACAAATAAAAATAGAAAATAAATGGTACAAAGACCATTTATCCAACTTTTACATTACAAATAACACAGAAAGAAAAAGACACATCAATTCTTTCAAATATATGAATAACTTTGGTTCAAAGTACAAATGATAAACACATTAATGATGGAGTGAAGCAGAATAACTTTCAAAGAGAATTGAATTAATTTACAGATTAATATCAACAAGGAAGCCAGCATCTAGACTCAAAGATCTAATGCACAAAAACTTTCTTTCTCTAAATTTATAACAAGACACTACAGATCCTTTGTTTCTGCATTCACAAATCACAAAGAAAGATCAACCCCTTTCTCCCTGTTACAATCAGAAAATCTCTTTTTCCCTTTCTCTGGCAGCCTCAAGACTTGTGGGAAAAAGCAGAACCCACCTTTTACTTTTTGGATCCATATTTATCATTGTTACTTTCCAATAGTCTTTTTTAGTTTCAATAACTGATTCTTGAAATTGCCTTCGATTGCCAACATTAATCTTTTAAAAACATTTCCATGGGCATGTCACTTCTTGAAAATGTTTACCTTTGCATCTTTGTAAGGTTTATCATTTTATTCACATTATAAACATCATCATAAATAAGAAAATGCGGTGCTAAAATTGATGTTGACAGCTGGACCTCAGCCTCCGTGGCTGTGCCACAATCTCTAATAGACCACTATCTGCTATGAAAGGTTTTTGATATATACCTAATGTATCATGGTATATGACATAAAAAAAAAATGATCCTCAAATTGTTTATAGCACCTTGAAGTTTGTTGGCAGTGGTCAGGCTCTATGTTGTCGAGTGAGGTGTTGTGAGCATGAAGGCCCCCTGGATCTCAATTGTTTTACAAATATTGTATCCTTACATCTAATAGAATTCCATGGTGGATCAGGAATCCCATCAAATGATTTGCATGTTACCCCTGATTCCAAGTTTCATTATGCTGGCTTGAAGACCGAGAAACAAACTTGGACAATCATGAGCCTGACTGGTACAAGTCAAGGTTGTATGATCGAGGTTGGGATGGCCCATCGTACATCACACTGCCAAGTGGGCTTGCATACACCCTTATTCTTGCACATGGGCAAGCCATCGGGCCGCATGGGGTTCAGATGTGAACCATCATATGAAGGGAACCTTTGGCATTTTATCAAACAGTTCGTAGCTATTCTCCATCTTCAAACACAATACAAAGTGTGCTCGAACTAGCTGCAACTAAATTGCTTGGTGTCAGGTTCTTCATGACTTTAGTGGTGAGAGCATATTCAATGACCTGAAGCCAAACTTCACTTATTTTACTTTCCAAGCTATGAATTGGTTGAGAAACTGACACATTTGGCGCTTCATCAACACCCGACACAAATTTAGTGATCATTGACTAATTGACATTTCGTCAAACAATTGAGAATATTCTCCATGCATCCATGACCCTATGGATTTTTTTCCATCCGAACAAAACTTGATGATAACTAGCCCTTCTTCAGTATTCGGTAGCTTCTGCAATACACAAGATAGATTTTGATTTTCAAAGAATTTTATAGGAGGAATCTGTTTAAAGGTTCCCATCCTTTTCAATGAGATCATAGACATAACAAGGTTCCCATATCCCTCATTATCTTCTTACCATGTCCATTGAGCATTTGATGAAATAGTTTGCATGCTTCTCCATTTCTCATACATGAGCCTGATAATCATATAGTTGGCATCTTTTAGATTGGTGTTGTGGAATATACAAAATGTTATCTCCATACATATGGATTTCACGTCTTCTCATGCAATCAACACCTTGTCATGCTCTATTGTGGGTTCAAATAATACCTTTGTGAATTTGGTTCATTCTTCAATCCCACTGCCCACGTTATGTTCATGGCTAGAGTCTAGCAGGTTGACTTCTTTTCCACATCTTTCCATAACACCTCTCTTTGGCATTTGAGATCATGAAGCTTTATATAAAATAGGTTCAATGAACTTGGGCCTGGAAATATTAATTGGAAATTCTTCATTATCTATTCCAATACTTTTTCAATAAACTCATCAATTTTTCATATGCCACAAATAAAGCATGAGTACTACGTCCCTTCTAAAGCTCATCCCTGTTCATTTTCTTAAGGTTGATGTAAGACACATTACTGAATATTAATTTCTACAACCATCCCAATGATTTTTAATAAATCACCATTATATGCTTGCTATTTTGTCCCACAATTCACATGCTTCCTTTGCTGCAGTTAACATGAAGTGTCTTGAACAAATTTGAGGTTGATGTTGCAATTAGATCTCATGTGCTTGATCTTTGGAAATGGGTCTACAATTCTGAATTAGTAAAATCTTAACTCTGAAGCCATATTGAAGTATTCTGACCAGGGCTGAGCTAATGGACTTATATATTTGAACAGGTAGCTTGAGTTCTTGGAACTAAACTTTTGAAAGAAATCACCAGACATCCCACAATACTAAATTCATCAAACCATATTGAACTACCTTGAACCATTTAAATGTGTTGGTTAACAGTTTTTCCTCCCTTAAGATTTATAATCTCTGACTCTTCAATACACCCAAGGTGAAAGAGCAAAAGGATGTTTACCAACAAATGGGTTAGTGTATGTCTTCTATCACTGCCCTCTGAATTGACAGGTACAACTCCCTGATTGTGTATGATATTCAATGAATTTGTTTTTATACTGATCACCAGGTTTATTCCTTATGATTTTTAACCAAATTGCTTGTAGGCACAAACAATTCAGGCAAATATAAGATGAAGATAATCTACAACCCTCAGTAGAATGTTGATCATAGATCATCACCTGATTTTAACATCTAAACTAATCCTATCCTACTCTTATATGAAATGCATGTTCTACTTGGTGAATAGAAGTAGACCTATATACGAAAGGCAAATGGAATCACCATTACTGCAATTGCTTAGCAAGAAATAGAATTCAGGAAGAAATCACAGTCTCAGAACATAGGTGTACTTTCCATTCATAAATGCAACTAAAATAAAGAGTGAACAGAGGAAGAATTACAAATGAAAGACCAACTGGAATTGATCACACCACAATTTCTGATATGAAATGGCATTCATTAAGAAAAATCAGTTTCACTTATAACTGTTCTTTTTATTCACCATGCAAATAGGCTATGAAAATGGAACAAACAACAGGAATTCAGCTTTGTAAATAGAATCACCCCGCTTCATTAACAAGTTTACTGACCTTGTATACTGAATTCTTTTCAGCATTTATAGAGTTTACAATACATCAGCTTCTAGGAGCCCTTGACCTTCCCTCTTCTTCGAATACAAACAGATAGAATACGAAGGGAAAGACTTTTCACATCTGAGACTCGAACAGTCACTTATAGAATCTGGAACTCTTCATTTCCAACTAGTATTATTGAATTGAATCCATTGGGCCACAGAGTCAAAACAACGGCTTATGTTCAAACTTAACCAACATGTAAACAGCAGCTAACATGATCTGCAACTGACATTCATCTTTTCTTAGATCTATTAAAGAAAATACAACCCATTTTCTGTCGTTATTTCATAAGAAATCAATCCCCATAATGCAATTGGCGGAAAATCTCAAACTGAATGCTCCCGGTGGAAAATACCAAATCTGCTTCTCCATTGCAGAAAATTAGAAAAGGACTTCTCCACGGAAAATGCACGAGAGGGTGCGAAACCCGCAATATATGAAAATCCTTCTTTGCGGAAAATGTATGAGGGAGCGCGATTTCCACCTTTGGAGAAGGCTCTGGACGTATTTCTGCCTGTCAACTTTAACACATGATGTTTTTAGCACATGCTTTTTAAACCTTTTAAAATATCATTTAGCTTTACAGAAATCCACTTGATGAGTGTGAAACCCGCACCGAGCAAATTCCTTCTTTGCGGAAAATTGCTAATTAAGGTGGGATTCCGCATAGTGTAAAGTCCTTCTCTTCTGCCTTTGCAGAAAATTACCAACTGAGGTAGAATTCCACCATGGAGAAGCTGAAATCCAATTCTCCGCTTTGTGTCTTTCTTGCCTGGAAAATAGAAAAAGTGCTTCAAAAACCGGTTGTGGGGTCCACCATAGCGCTCTTTCTTCTCTTTTGCCTTTTGTGGAAAATTACCAACGGAGTGCGAAACCCACACAAGGCAAAGTTCTTCTTTGCGGAAAATTACCAACCAAGGTAGAACTCCGCCATGGAGAAGGTGATTTCTGAAATCCCGCCGAGCTCATTCTTGCTCATCTCTTAACCAAATTGCTCGTCGTTTGTTTCATTAGGATCGTTGAGACCTGTAGGATCGATCCATTCCAGTCTTTGATCTGCACCTAGCTCGATATATTCAACTGCAACTTTATTTCTCTACCACAAATGGATTGTTCACACGGTGATATGAAGTAGAAACCTGAATGATTCAATGCTGATTCCATTACATGAAGAATCTCTCTCTTAGTTCTTTTAAATGTCTGAAACTTATGACTCCCAAACATCATTCCATTTGCTGAAAAGATCATCAATTGAAAGATCATAATCTTTGCCAGATCGGGTGCTACAACCTACCCAATTAATGAGACCTTGAAAACATCCCACCCGGCTTAGAACAAAAAGGCAATGGAAGAGAAGCCTGGCAAAGATTTCCTACCTATAAAAGACTTAGACCTAGACTCAGACTGAACAGACTGACTTGACATGACCATAATGCCAAAAAAGGGGTGACTGAAAGTCAGACAACAGCTGGCTCCGAATGGGGGATCATGTACTGAAAAGTGCATGAAGAATTCAACTACTCTGGTTTTGCAAGTGCCTTATCCATTGGGTTGCGGAGTCTAGACCAAAGAGAACAATTAATGCAAATAGGGAGAGCGGAGGAGAGTAGGGAAACTTGAAACAAAGCAAAACTAAACTCAAGGAAAACAACAGCAAAAAGAAAGACAACCACTAAAACTAAGACACAAAAAGAAAACCTACCTAACTAACTACTACACAGGGGTTACCTGCTTTTCAATTATGCATCTGATATAGCTTCAAATCCTGCCCATTATAGGAATATGGTAGGGACTCTCCGGAAGGGTATGCCAGTTGTTAGGGATTTTTCTTGTATGAATCACAATGCTTGAAATGTCTATGTGAATCCTGTACCTTCTACTCCTGATTCAGAGACAAGAAAAGCCTAATTGCTAAGGACTAGATAAGGTCCTTCTTCGTTTTTGAGTTCCACAACTACTCAGGCAGGTTTTACCTTTAATGATGGCTG
>MU217887.1:125217-159140 GCA_018584345.1 Thuja plicata | reverse complement strand
TCTATAGTCCAAGAAGGAGGATTGATTTCTTTAATGTTGTTGATTATATTCAAAGAGTCTCCTTCGAGCCAAACTTTTTTGAACCCCATTTCTTCCACCAGCATAACAGTATGCAAAGCTGCCAAGGCCTCAGCTCTGTGATTTGATTGAAATCCCAAGGGAATAGAAATGGCACCGAGAAAGTTACCATAGCTATCTCTGATGATGCCTCCTCCCCCAGAGACACCCGGATTACCCTTAGAGGCGCCATCAAAATTGGCTTTAATCCAGCCATTAGGAGGGGCAATCCAGATAGCAAACTCTCTTTGGGAGAAATTAAGATTATTGAGAGGAGGAAAATTCCAATTTGACCAGTTGACTTCCGGGAGGATAGAACTAAGATTTTTATTGGTATTGATTATAGCAGAACAAAAGTTTTCCTTTAGAGTTCTAGATATAATGTTGAAAACAAATTCAGGTGTAGATCTTTTATCTCTGAAGATTCTGTAATTTCTTTCCTTCCAGATACCCCAGCAAAGGTGAGGCGGGATAAGATTCCAGAATTGTCTAACCATATCATTTTCAAAAGGGCTTCTCCATTGAGTAACAAAGTCCTGCCAAGAATTAGGAAAAATCCAGGCCAAATTCCAATTTTGAAAAATCAGAGACCAAACTTTCCTAGTAAAGCTACAGTGAATCATAAGGTGATCACAGGATTCAACTTGGTCCATACAAAGACTGCATATATTTACATGATAGAAACCTCTTTTAACCAAGTTATCAACCGTAAGGGGCTTATTCTAGATAAGAATCCAATAGAAGAAATTGATCTTAGGAGTAAGGAGTTTATACCAGATAGTAGCACATTGGGGCTTTAATTCCTTGGAGAATTCAAGGGAACTTGCAGAGGAAACCGTAAACTCACCATTAGTGGAAAGATTCCACACCATCTTATCTGGAGTATTACCTTCACTGGTCCAGGACTGCAAATCTAACATCAGGGGTAAGAAAATTCTATCAATGCAGGAAAGATCCTTCCAGGAATTGGTATTCCTATAGTCAGAGACTTTATGGCCAAAAGTGTTTTTAGCTTGGGTGATAAAGTCCTTCCACTCTTGTCTTTCAATCAGGGGATAATCATAAATCCAAGGGTCATCCCAGAAATCAATTGTGGATCCATCTCCCAGTTTCCATCTTATACCTTTTTTCAGAAGATCAATGGAAGAACATAAGCTATTCCAGATGTAAGAACCCTTAGCTCTATTGTCATTGTTTAAGAGATCCTTTAAACTGTTTGAGTTGGTAAGGTACTTGTTTTTAATTATGTTGTTCCATTTCTTAGAGTCACCAAAAATTCTCCAAACCTGCTTTGCCATGAGAGCCTTATTAGTAGTCTTAATAGGTCTAATCCCCAGACCCCCTTTATTTTTAGGTTTGCAAACTTTTTCCCAAGCAATCAAACTGAGCCTTTTTTTCTCTTCAACTCCAGTCCATAGAAAACGTTTTTGAATAGTTTCCGACACCATTGTAAACTTATGGGGGATCTTAAAAAGGCTTAAAGCGTACACAGGCAGATTTTGCAATGTAGATTTCAACAACTAAAGTTTACCAGCACTACTCAAGAGAGCACCTTTCCACCCAACCAACTTCCTATTGAATCTATCAACAATTTGGTTCCAGAAAATATCAGGAGGTTTTGAGAAAAGAGGAAGCCCCAAGTAGGAGGAGGGAGGGATACCAATGTTGCAACCAATAATATTAGAAATCTTATTTTGTCTCTCAAGAGGAGTATTAATGAAGAATATTGAGCTCTTATCCCAATTGATACTTTGACCAGTAGCCGAGGTGTATATAGTTAAAGCTTTTTTAAGGTTTCTTGCTTCTTTAACTGAAGCTTCACCCATGATAAGAGTATCATCTACAAACTGTTCATGGGAACAGGAAATTCTGGCCGAGGAGGGGCAAAGGCTAGATAAGAGACCAGAATTAACAAGTTTGGAGATATATATTTCCAGTCCCTCAGCCAATATAGCAAAAAGAATAGGAGAGATAGGATCCCCCTGCCTAAGACCCCTTGAAGGTTTGAAAAAATTAGAAGATCCACCATTAACCATCACAGAGGAGGACACTGTAGAGACCAGTTGATTAACAATTTTGATAACCCCCTCATCAAATCCAAAGCTTCTTAGAACTTTATAAAGAAACTTCCAATCAACCCTATCATAGGCTTTAGAGAGGTCCAATTTTAAGAGAAAGCCCTATTTCTTGGCAGCTTCAAGAGAATGAATATTCTCATGAACCACCATAATGGAATCAAGTATTTGTCTCCCTGGGACAAATCCATTCTGCTGAGGGGATATAATTGAAGGCAGAAGAGAAAGCAATTTGGTTTTCATAACTTTAGCTATAATCTTATAAATACCATTACAAAGACTAATTGGTCTGAAGGAATCCACCGTATTAGCTCCATGGAATTTTGGAACAAGAACTAAAAAGGTGGCATTAAGTTCTCTAAGAAGAGATTTCGTTCCAAAAAATTCTTTGACTGCATTACACACATCCTGACGAGTGATCTCCCAAAATTGCTGGAAAAAGAAAAGAGGAAATCCATCTGGGCCCGGGGATTTATCACCTTCAAAGGAGAAAACAGCATCTCTGATTTCCTTGACATCCGGGATAGCCTTAAGACTGGAGTTGGTATTACTGTCTATCAAGGAAGGGATGGCAGAGACAATTTCATTTTGGTGCAGGGGATCAAGCAGGTCATCTTTTGTTAGAAGATGAGAAAAGGAAAGAAGCATTTCCTTTCTAATCTCATCTTCATTAATAAGGAGCTGATTGTTAACTTTTAAGGAAGTAATTCTGTTAATAGCTTTGTGTTTCGAAGCACTCAAGTGAAAGAATCTTGTATTCTTATCCCCATCTTTAAGCCATAGATCTCTTGATCTTTGCCTCCAGAAGGATTCCTCCTTAGTAATGATGTTATGATAATCTGCTATCAAAATATTCTCCTTACTTCTATGCTCCTCTGAGAGACCCTCTTTTTGAATTTTTTCTTGAATTGTCTTGATCTCTTCCTTTTTGATACTTTTATCCTTGAAGATATCCCCGAAGACTTCCTTATTCCAAATTTTAATATTTCTCTTAACATTACTCAACTTCTTGGCTATCTTATACATAGCAGTACCTTCCTAATTATAATTCCACCATTTGGATATGCTGTCTTTTAGGTTAGGGTGGGCTAACCACATCTTCTCAAAGAGAAACGGAATGTTCTTTTTTCCATTCAAAATTTTGGCATTGAAGATTATAGGCAAATGGTCAGAACCAATCCTTATAGAAGAGGATAAAGAGCAAGAAAATTTAGACAACCAATCAATTGAGAGGAGGGTTCTGTCAAGTTTCACCTGTATAAGTTCCACACCTGTTCTTCTGTTCGACCACGTATAGGAAATACCTTCAAGCTCCACATCTAAGAAGGCTTGATCATTAATGTATTCCATAAGATCCACTCTACTATCAACTTGAGAGAGAGCACCTCCCATTTTATCATCTACCCTTAGGGGGGTATTAAAATCCCCCATCACCATCCAGCTATTAGCTTGGAAATCATTTCTGATTTCTTTGAGTCTCTTCCAGAATCTGAGTCTACCATTTTTTGTATTAGGGGCATAAATATTCATGAGGTTCCAAGAGTAATCCAACTTTATATGCTTGACACAAATGAGGATTATATTATTTTCAATGAGAATCTTCCTACAATTAACAATAGCATTGTTCCAGAAAATCACAACACCACCAGAGGCGCCTTCAGAATCACTACCAATACTGCTGCCTTTCTTGAAAGGGTTAATTTTTTCAACCTTATCTTTTGACATTTTAGTTTCCTGGATAAGAATAATATCAGGGTTTGAGTCTCTAACCAAGTTTCTAAGAACATCCTATTTGTGAGGACTATTTAGACCTCTAATATTCCAGGAGATGATCTTCATTTAATGAGTTGGGGAGCAAATCTCTGGGATAGTAGCTTGCTTACCATCCACGATACTCTGTTTTGCTTCTAGCTCTCTTATAGCTTTTTGTGAAGGCCTGCCTCTTCCTCCCTGGGGAGAACCAACATCTGCTTTTTTTCTTCTGGTTTGGACTCCCCCTAGAGGGGTTGTTTCTGATATCTTCACTGATTCTTGGACTTTTAGGTTTAGTCCTCCTTTCTTAGAGAATTTTTTATCCTTCTTATTATTTTTCACTTCTGGCCATTGGGGCTCCTGTTTTTCCGGGAAGGGAGATGATTCCTCAAGATTTTCTTTTTGAGAGTCCTCCTCACTGACTTCAGACCAACTCTTACTACTAATTCCATTTACACCATACATAGACTGCTCTTTCACTAAGGGAGAGGAAGCCAAAAGGCAAATTGCTGTTGGTTCCTGCTTATTTTTTTCATTATTGCTTCCCATCTCACTCTGTGTCATTGTTATAGAGGCTAGAGGATCCTTTATAACCCTATCTTCCATAGAGGCATTTTGGGTCTAGAGCTCATTCTCCCTATCCCTAACAAGAGGATCAGTAGTACCAGGCAGGGGTTCTTCCACTATTTCACTTTGTTCTGTATTAGTTGGATCCTCCTACTCCAGAAACTGAGGTATTTCTTTATGAACTGATAACTGAGAGGTGTCTTCCTTAGACTGATTTGAGATGACTACATTCAGTTCTTCTCTTGTTTCTTTCTCTTCCAAAACAATCAATGAGTCTAGAAGAACGGGGGATTTTTTCTCTTTCCAAACAACCCTTGGTTCTTTCTTTTTAGCTTTAATAGACTGATTTAGGGGACATTGTTTTGCCCAATGACTAGATTTTTTGCAGGTAAAGCAGGCAAAAGGGACAGTTTCATTCTCCACGACTTGATTATAGGTTCCCAGCTTTGATTTGATAGAGATAACTTCCTAAATATCTATCTTTTGATTGATGTTAACACATATTCTAGCATAGAATAATCTAGTCTTTGCGGCTGTCATTGGATCTATGGTTAAGAGTTCCCCAAACGAACGAGCCAAACCCGAAAAGACATCTTCATGCCAGTATTCCAGAGGAAGTCCCTGGAATCTTACCCATACTGGGGCTGATTCAAAAATATCCATATTAAGGTCCATATTTGTCTCCCACTTTTGGAGAGATAAAGATGATTTCCCAAACATCCAAGGGCCCCCGCACAGAACTGCAGAGAGATCTTCAGAACTAGAAAACTCAAACGTAAAAAAACCTTTTGGGAGGGCAGAAATATCAACTTGACCTTTTAACCTCCATTTCCTTGCAGCAAAGGCCCTAACTATATCTATTTTAGGTCTTGGACCCAAAAATTTTCCTATAAGCGTATTCTTCATAAGGGCTATAGTATGATCAATCAGAGAATCAGGAAGGGAAATGCTAAAAGTACCTTTCTCCGGATCAGACGTATTGTCAACTAGGGGAAAGGAATATTTTCCAGTGGGTTTCACGCCAAAAAGAGAGGACCAACTTCCCTTTGCATTGTTTTTATCTGACGGTTGACCATCATTTGCTTCAGAAGTCTTACCATCACTTTTCATTATCTTTGGTACATCTCCGGAGATTTGGAATCTCAATAGAGGGGATTCCTCCCTTATCTCTTTTGTGGAGCCCTCCCCAGCTACCTCTTTTACCTTTTCTTGACTCGCTATCACGGGTATCATCTGAGCACTGCCAGAGAACACTATAGATCCTTTGTTTCTGCATTCACAAATCACAAAAAAAAGATCAGCCCCTTTCTCCCTAGTACAATTAGAAAATATCTTTTCCCTTTCTCTGGAAACCTCAAGACTTGCGGGAAAAAGAAGAACCCCCCTTTTACTTTTTGGATCCATATTTATCATTGTTACTTTCCGATAGTCTTTTTTCAGTTTCAATAATTGATTCTTGAAATTACCTTCGATTGCCAACATTAATCTTTTAAAAACTTTTCCATGGGCATGTGACTTCTTGAAAATGTTTACCTCTACATCTTTGTAAGCTTTATCATTTTATTTACATTATAAATATCATAATAAATAAGAAAATGCGGTTCCAAAATTGATGTCGATAGCTAGACATCAGCGTCCATGTCTATGCCATGATCTCTAATAGACCGCTATCTAGTATGAAAGGTTTTCGGTATATACCTGATGTATCATGGTATATGACATAAACAAAACAAATGATTCTCAAATTGTTTATAGCACCTCAAAGTTTGTTGGCAGTGGTCAGGCTCTATGTTGTTGAGTGAGGTGTTGTGAGAATGAAAGCCGCCTAGATCTCAATTCTTTTACAAATATTGGATCCTTGCATCTAATAGACTTCCACGGTGGATCAGGAATCCCATCAAATGATTTGCATGTTACCCCTAATTCCAAGTTTCACTACGTTGGCTTGAAGACTGAGCAACGAACTTGGACAATCACGAGCTTGACTCGTACAAGTCAAGGCTATATGATCGGGGTTGGGATGGCCCATCGTAGATCACACTGCCAAGTGGGCTTGCATACACCCTTATTCTTGCACGTGGGCAAGCCATCGAGCTGCATGGGGTTCAGATGTGAACCATCATATGAAGGGAACCTTTGGCATTTTATCAAACAGTTCGCAGCTATTCTCCATCTTCAAACATAATACAGAGTGTGCTTGAACTGGCTGCAATTAAATTTCTTGGTGTCGGGTTCTTTGTGACTTTATTGGTGAGAGCGTATTCAATAACCTGAAGTTGAACTTAACTTATTTTACTTTCCAAGCTATGAATTGGTTGCGCAACTGGCACATTTGGTGCTTCATCAACACCCGACACAAATTTAGTGATCATTGACAGATTGATATTTTGTCAAAAAATTGAGAATATTCTCCATGCATCCATGACCCTGTGGATTCTTTTCCATCCGAACAAAACTTGATGATAACTAGCCCTTCTTCAGTATTCGGTAGCTTCTACAATGCATAAGATAGATTTTGATTTTCAGAGAAGTTTATAGGAGGAATTTGTTTGAAGGTTCCCATCCTTTTCAATGAGATGATAGACATAACATGGTTCCCATATCCCTCATTATCTGCTTACCATGTCCATTGAGCATTTGATGAAACAATTTTCATGCTTCTCCATTTCTCATACATGAGCCCGATAATCATATAGTTGGCATCTTTTAGATTGGTGTGGTGGCATATACAAATTGTTATCTCCATACATATGGCTTTCACATTTTCTTATGCAATCGACACCTTTCCATGCTCTGTTGTGGGTTCAAATAATACCTTTGTGAATTCAGTTCATTCTTCAATCCCACTGCCCACGTTATGTTCATGGCTAGAGTCTGGCAGGTCGACTTCTTTTCCACATCTTTCTATAATACCTCTCTTTGGCATTTGAGATCATGAAGCTTTATATAAAATAGGTTCAATGAACTTGGGCCTGCAAATATTAATTGGAAATTCTTCATTACCTATTCCAATACTTTTTCAATAAACTCATCACTTTTTCATATGCCACAAACAATGCATGAGTACTACATCCCTTCTAAAGCTCATCCATGTTCATTTTATTAAGGTTGATGTGAGACACATTACTAAATATTAATTTATACAACTATCCCAATGATTTTTAATAAATCACCATTATATGCTTGCTATAAATGGCATTACTTTTGATATTAATGAGGAGGTTATTGTCTAGGCCATGGGTCTCTCCACAGAGGGGAGAAAATGGAAGAAGATCACCAAAAGCCATGATGACACCCATATGAAAAGATTCTTTAAAAAAATGGATGTTCCTGAACGCATATGGGGAGCTTTCAATAGAATGGTGTTGCCCGACCCGTGGAATGAAATGTGCCTCATTTTGATGAAGTATATCACTCTGGAAGGCCGCTTTAGCACCTATTACAACTACCATTTCCCACTCCTAAACCACTTCAGGTACAATGATTTCATCTATTTTCCTTTTTTCTTTGCTCCATTCGATGGAAGCATTTGTTATGGATGTTAGAGAAAAAATGAAATCTAGGTAGAACTATTGTATTCTCCATTAGGGTTTAGTGCTATGCCTCTACAATTTTCATCTTGCCCTCTATCTGCCTAGGACTGTTACTATTCATAACTTTATGGTGTCTCCTGAGAATCCTAATGTGTTGCAGGTTACTCTTTCTAACCCCATGACTTCTTCCAAAACCCCTGCTTCCAAGAAGGATAAAATAGGCTCTACTGACGGTGACCAAATCACCATTGATTCTGAAGGAAAGGAGGAAGAAAATGATAGTAGGCATAGATCTAACAGAATCACCACAAAAACCAAATACAAGAAAAAAGCTATGAGAAAGAGAAGCCCTTATGAGGATGAAGAGGAAGAAGAGTCAGAGGAGGAAGAAGAAATTAAGATGGACACTAGGGGGAAAGCTAAAATGGGGAAGAAAGTTAAGGTTGAGGAGAGAGAAAGGGAAAAAAGAAGAAAAGCCCTATTGGGGAAGGGACTGAGAAAAGTCATGACTCTCAAGTCCCTGCTAGTTTATGTCTCCCCTCCTTTGACCTTTTGAAGAAAAATATTTTTGAGGAGAAGAAAGCAGACTCGCCACTCTTAACTACCTAGCCCCTTAGCCCCTAAGAGGAAAAGGATAATGCCAAGGCTATCAATGATAACAAAGATCCTAAGGGATCCCTAGAGGACTCCAAGAAGACAGATGAGAAAATGCCTGATACTGCGAGTGACACTCCCCATAAAGCTAAAGGACCTCAGGAGCCCCTCTTGCTTTCTAACCCTAAGGAGGAGTTAAGGGAAATTAGGGAGGAAATCAAAAGTCTCAGGGAAAGCTTTAATAGGATCACAGACTTTGCGGTGAAGGTCATGCATGTGGCAGCAACTATGCTCCAACTCCTTCATATGGAGAAAGTGAATTCTTCAGGAGGAGAGTGAAAGGATGAAGAACTGTACCAATTCCTCACGGAAGACTAGCTTAAGCTCTTGTTGAATGGTGGGGAAGGTAACCCCAAGTAGTTTCCTTTTCCTGTGTTTAATTTTTTTGCCTGGACTTTTCAGTTGGGCGATGTGGGTCTGTTCGAGCTACGGTTAAACTTAAGATTTTGTAGTGCTGGTTTACCGTTTGTTACTGTTAATGCTAACTTTACTACTAATTTTTACCATAGGCTAGTTACCAACCTCATGGTGAGGTTGGGGCCTGTTAGGACTTCTAGACTGGTTACCAGCTTCATGTTGGAATTGGGGCCTGTTGATTTTCTTTCATGGTTTTTGGTTTTTAAAATTGGCATAGGCTGAGGGTTTGCTGTGTGTGTTTTTTGCTGGTTGTTAGCACTCCTCATGCTGGCTGTGTCTATTCGGGTAAGCCCCCTAGTTTTGGCTACTTTTTAAATCAAAAAATGTTGCGCTGTTAGTTTTTTTGTCCATATGCAAAGAGGCCAAATTGTCGGGAGCGTTAATAGCTATGTGGGTTCCTTCCTTGTCCCATTTTAACAACGTGTTTCTCATGGGGTCTCTAAATTATGTGGCATTTGTTAGATTTTTTTTATATGACATTTGTTGCCCTAAATCTAAGCCTATTTCTTTTATTCTGCTTGTTGAGCAAGGAGGTAGCTAGGGTTCAAAGGATTTAGACACAGCTATGGAGGAGGAGTCCATGAAGCTTTCTAGGGATCCAAATAGAGTTTTAGAAGAGAGCAATACAAGAAAAGTAAGCAAATTTGTGCTAAGAGAAAATGACGTGATAATATCAGTAGTAGTTTTCAAGAAATGGAATCTCAGTTTAATGTAGTTTTCGTGAAGCTTGTGACCTTACCCTATGTACAAACATTTTCTCTAATTTTGATTCTTTTTTTTTTTGAGAAATACTAGGTAAAAATGAATGTCAGTTTTGCTAAATGCGTACCTCAAGAGATGGGGTTTGTAACCATCAACATATGCAGGCTTGAGATCTAAGCCTCTTTCATTTATTTGGCTTGTTGAGCATGGAGGTGACTAAAGTTCAAAGGGATTAGACACAACTATGGAGGAGGATTCCATGCAGATTGCTAGGGATCTGAAGAGAGCTCTGGAAGAGAGTATTATAGGGAAAGAATACAAATCTATGTTAAGTGGAAAATTTGTGAGAATATTAATAATAGTTTTGAAGAAATGATAGAGGTTTTAGGTGGTTTCTATGGAACTTGTGGCCTCACCCTATGTCCAAACATTGCTCTAATTTTTTTATGGAGAAATACTAGGTTAGAAAGAATGATAGTTTAGCTAAATGTGTGACTTAAGAGATGGAGTTTGTAAACATCAACATGTGCAGGCTTGAGTAGATAAAATCACATAGTAATAGAAGGGATTATTCTCTCTCTATTTTCTTTTCTAGATAGAGATAGAGTATGCTGCAGATTTCTTGTTGTAATGACTTTCCTTATTTCAAGTTATAATTTGCAAAATTTTAAGAGATATAGAATATAAATTTTAAGAGTTAACAATTACTTTTTGCTTCTTTAAATTTATATGTTGTCAATGTACCTAGAGATAAGAGGGAAAGAGAAGTTGAAGATCTCTTTTACGGGTTTCTTAGCTTGAACTCATCTTTTATATAAGTTTTTTCCTAAACTACTTTATGATTTGAACCCATGCTTTTGCACTTATATTAGAGTATATTTATTCCAATGAGTGTGTATTCCTTGTGGGATTTACAATTATAATATATAAACTTCACATCTAGTAATATATCATGCTTTAGTCCAAGTTCTAGTGCAATGATGCAAATTTATGCTTATTTTACTTCTATTGCGAACACACTTTGAACTTTCAATGGTTATGTGATGTTTTGATCAACATGCTTTTCATTGAGGATAATTCAATGACTATTCTGACATGTTTCTACTCTAACAATATCTATGTTTCTCTTGAATTTTCAGTTGTAAGTGTTTCTACAGTCTATTTTTAATTATTTTGGTATGCAAGTTTCTTGGTCCTCATAGATTGACAATTTTTCCATTTCATAGTCACAATGGGTATACTTTTGTTGTCAGCGAGTGCATTGTGCTATGTTTGATAATTTTATTTTTTTATTAATGCATATATAGTTCATTTGTGATAGTATTAAAGTCATCTTTGGTTTCAATATTTAATTTTAATTATAGTGAGACATTTACCTACTCATTACTCTACATGTTTAGGCATATAATCAGAGCTTGGGTCTTCCATTAGTAAGGCTTATATAGTTTTAGATACTATATTTTCTGCCTCAGAGTGATTTGAGCTCAGTAATCTTAAGTCTTTGCAATGTAAAATATCTTTCTTAAATTATCTACAAATTTTATGAATTCACAATTTGTGTGATATTGACAAAAATGAGCTTTGTCAACTATAGTATGATTTCTTATGTAATGTTTTCCTAAAAAATTATTTCAAGTTTCATGTTTTTAACATTAGTTTTCTTGGTGATTATTTTGGTAAGGAGATAAAAAATTACTTCTCTATTTACAACAAAATAGTTTTGCATCACTTATCAATTCAAGCCTTTCACCTTTACCCTTTGAACCAGCAAATTTCAACTACAACCATGATGCAATTATGGAAATTCAACTCAATTCACCAAAAGTATGTTTTGAAGTAGTATTTGATTGTGTATTTGTTTTTATTGATTTGTTCTAAGAATTCAAAAGGAATTATTATTTTTAACTTATTTAAGTTTCTAACCTTTATGTTCATGGACTGTAGGATATAAAGAAAAAGGAGAAGGAATTGCAAGAAAAAGAAGCAAGATTGAAGAGGACAAAGAAGATATGGTGAGGATAATTCACATTTAAATTTCTTAGATAAGTGGGTATATCATGTCATCTTCAGGGATTTGTACAGTGGCATTGGACCTCACACTATGAAGCAAGTATTTTTATTACTCTACAAGGTGGTAGAATAATGTTTATTTTATTCTAAAGTGTTGCTTAGTAGGTGAGCATTTATTGCACAATCTAGAAATCTCTTATTGTGTGGAAGACTCCATATTTTTTATTTATCTCCTTATCTTCTCTCACCATAGCCTCTGCAGAATACTCTATAATTATGTAGGAAGTTTATAATAACAACAGACTCTTTGGATTATGGGTGTAAGAAAAATACAACAAACTATTGCTATCTGTGTTTACTATTTTTGCTGATAATATAATGTTTTAGTATATTTTTTGATTGCTGGTAAAAATAGGTTTTATGGGGACCCAAAAACCCTAACAACCATTATAAAAAAAAAAGGTGATAAAATCACTAAATTAAAATAGGACTGAAGCCCATCCCACGAAATCCAGGATCAATACAAAAAACCAGAGACAAAAACCAAAAAGAAGCTAAACCACCCAACAACCAAAATCCAAAAAACTATCTAGCAAAAAAGAAGGGGAACAACAAGACCTAGGAAAACTCCAGAAGAGTGCCTTTTGCTTCCTTCTTAGCCTTAGACACCTACTTGATAGTAGCATTGAAGTCTGGGAGTTCTAAGATCCTGTCTTGGATTTTCTTGTTTTTGGCAGAATGTGTGTGCTTGCCTGGACCTGCATCCTCCTTATCCTCTTTTTCATCCTCAATATTCACGATTGGAGAACCAACATCCAACTTTGATTTGATGGAGTTAAAGCACTCCATAGAAGAAATCATGAAAATGTTACTATCCTACATGTGCTTCTTCAGAGTGTTCTCCAAGATGTAAAATTTGTCCCACAGATTCTTCATATTATTCTCATCCTCCTTGTCCTTATTTCTATTAATCCTGGCCGATCTAGAATCCATTTTTCCTTGAATAAGATCCACTCTAGAAGAGAGGGAATGCAAGCTAAGATGGGGGATTTTTATTTCCTTAAAGACCCATTTCATAAGGAAAAAAAAATACATCGATACTGCCTTCATAGTTTGGAGAATTCCAAAAGGGGGGTCAATTTTGTTGTTCATGTCATCTTGAAGGAGTTGCACATTTCATTCCTACATGTCAACCATTCTAGAAAAAGGGATATTCCTAGAAGTAGAAGGGACATTACCCTTCTCAGCAGTGTCAAGACCAGGGGTATCATCCTCCTTCCTCACCGACTACACCTCCATGATTTTTTTAGTATATTAAGCTACTATGTTTTTATGAGTTTATTATTTTCTATGTTATTTTAAGTGTTCAATATGGTATTAGAGAACACTTCAATCTTGGATTGTAATGCGAATATTTTGTAGTGTGACATTTTGATTTCTTGCAGAATGTAAAATGGCTCAAGAACACTAAGAACTTTTTTTAATGGCAAGTGAACATACTGTAGTACACAGAAGAAATTCTACACAAACATTGTTGATAAATTTTCATTTTTTCTAGTTATTCAAGATCTTGAACTGTGTTTCATTCTCATCCAAAAAGGAGGGAAATTAAAATAAAAAATTCTCTGAGTACTACTTTGCCCATAGTAAAATTAAATGGGAAAAACTATTATGATTGGGTATCTCATATACAAATTACTCTAACTCTTCAAAATAATTATGAGATTATTACTGGCAGTGAACAAAGACCATCAATCTTAGAAAAGATAAAGAAAATTGAGATAAAAGGGACAAAAAGGTTGCATCACTTATCAATCTTACACTTGTTGCAAATGAGATAAGAAACTGAGAGGGGGGGGGTGAATCAGTTACTCCAAAACAAATCCCTTATCCCTTATATGTCTTAAACAATATAACATTATTACTCGGTTAATTAAGACATTCTTCTATAACTTGGGTGTTAAAGAAATCTTTATGATATCCAATGCAATTATACTTTAGTGATTAAGTGTTGAAACATAAAGCATGAAACAAATAACATATACATAGGTGACACCAAGATTTTATGTGGAAACCCAATATGGGAAAAACCACCAATGTAACTAGTTACTATTTTTCACTCTTCTGAAGTGAGCCTTTTTAGGAGACAAGCCTATTAAAGGTTACAAAACACACTGTTAGGTGTGATCCTGTTAGAGGATTTAAATCACCCTATGAGGAGTGGCTTTTTTAGAGGTCTTCAACACTTCAACATAGAAATTCTACATTGTAAGAGGATTTACAAAAAGACTGTTAAGTCTACTATGTTAAGAGATTTGAGATCACTGCTACAATTGTTAGAAAGTAACAATGAATTGACCCGTATGTGTAAGCAAGTGTCTTTTCTGATTTAGATCTCTATTCTGATTATAACTGGATCATTGTTGATCAAATATTCTATTGCAGCTCCGAGTGTTTTTTACTCAATCAAAATCCCATCTGATTTCATCTTCGCTCTTCATATCATAGAATTCCACACTTCTGCTTATGCACACTCTTTCACTTTATCTTGTTCACATTCAATCCAAACTTGAACTTTCATATATATGATAAGCCCTATCAAGTAGGCTTTAATATACTTCTAAATAAGTAATAATTCATAATTTAGTCAGCCTCATATAACCAATTAATTATAGAATGTAAACCACTATTAGTCGACTGCCATTGAATAATCAACTCGGTTAACACTAAGTTTTTTTGATATCCGACCATGACTGAAATGCCCGAGTGACTCGGTCAACACTGAAAAACTCTTTCTATTCACCACCTATGCTCAGTCTGAATGTAGACATGTGTGTAGCATCACTACATAAGTGTAAATACATGTGTAACATCAATGACAATACATAATTGAATAATTGTCTTCAACAATCTCCCTCTTTGGAATTGATGGCAACACAACATGTCAGAATACAAAGAATTGTAGAGAAACAAAAAACCTTCTTTAATATCTTTAGCTTCATTTTTATTCTCATCCAAAAACTCCCTGTTTCATCAAACTCTATCTCTTGATAAGATTTCTCTGCTAATTCTCTGCTAATTCATATTTTAAAAAATCATAATAAAAGAAGTGGAGTCAAAGCATGGGATATTTTGAAAAATCTATATCAAAATTCAGGTGATGTATGGATCTTATCTCTCACGACAGAGTTATATAATATGAAATTTTCAAGTTCAAAAGAATTAGTCCCTCATATAAGTAAATTGAAGGAAAAGAAAAATGATCTTTCTTCTCTTGGAAAGGATATAGATGATAAAGTTTCTATGGAAATAATATTACAAAGTCTTCCAGGATCTTTCTTGTCATTCATAAGGGGATTAGATAATGCATACAAATTAAAAAGAAGTAAATCTAAATAATTATGTACTAAAATAGTTGAAGAAGAGAAAAGACAAATTAAAGTAAGAGAATCATTTGATAATTAATCTTAGAAATTCATAATGAAAGGAAAACAATGTTATTAAAAGTCATACTTGATAATCAATACAAAAAGGGAATTGGAAGAATGAAAATAAAAGTACAAATTATAATAAAAGTAAATGGAAATGCAATTATTATGGAAAAATGGGTCACAAAGAAAAATGAATATTTGAAAAAAAGAATAGAGATACAGAGAAGAAGACAAATAAGTCCATAGAATTTGTTGAGTCTAAGTTTTTTTTTTTGTGTTGCACTTAAAGAAAATAACTCTTTTAAGGATGATTTGGTTATTGATTATGGTGCTACACAACACATGCCTCATAATAAGGAAAAATTTGAATGAATAAGTGAAATTAGTAGGGAGAAAATATATATGGGAAAAAATAACACTTTGGAAGTTAAAGGGACTCAAAATGTCAAAGCTGATAATGGTGTGTTAAAAAAAGTAAAGCTAGACCCTGGATTGAAAATAAATCTACTTTGTGTATCTCAAATTGCAAATCAAGGGTATAAAATAGAGTTCTATAGTGAAAAATATTTAATCAAATATGTGAGAGATAATTTTTTTTTTTGGCAAAAATGGCATGGCCATTAATATTTTTATTATAATAATACCTGTTACAAAGGCTCAGGAGGGAAAGAAACAGTGAAGAAAACCCTCCTTCCTTTCCATTGCAGAGATTTACAAACTTTACAAAGCCAGTAAGGCTCAAAATACTAACTTTAACATAACCTCGAAAACCCGGTTCCAAATTGCTATCCACAAGAGGATTTAGAACCTTACAAAAATTGCTTCCATCCCCTAAATCCCCATTGTATGCACTAGACCAATATATATTAGTAGAGGCTTTATACTTCAAACATTTTTAGACAGTACTGACCATAAACCAGTGTTTACAAGAACACTACCTATCCGAGGAGAGAGAAGACATAGAATTCAAAAATTTTAAACAGAGCCCACTGCATTTATATTTTCACCTTTCTCTTTGCCGAAGCCTTGCCACTTGTAGATGTGGCTGAGAGTGCATGAGAGGTGGACACTGTTGTGGATGTGGCATTGGTGTCATCATCCACGTATGCTAGCACAGTGGAGAACCTATTGATTAGCAAGAAGGCATTTGCAACCATTCCGCTAGTCAGGATATCCATAAACTTGATGATTTCCTTTCTTAGGTGTACGATATCCTGACCTTGCAGTGAAAGGTTAAGTATATCATAGAGGCGTACAATTTCCATCTTGTTATCCAACTCTGCTAGATGAAATAAACCCCCTATCTATGCCATGGATGGCCTCAGCTGATACCCATTGATGGCTTCTTGCAGCTCGTCCACCGAGACAAAATTGTTCTTCAGAATGTTATTGATCATTCAGAAGAAGATATCAAAATCTAGCACCATGTCGTACCAGCTAGAGAGAAAGACCAAAACCACCTGGGTGTGCAATAAATGATGGGGCGTATGGAAGCATGATACCATCACCTATTATGCCTCTAATAGCTTCTATTACTGGTTCCAGAAGTGGCTTGACCAGAATGTTCATCTGATGACCCAAATATGGGCCTAAAATTGGGTGTTCCCAATACTGTACCCTCAGGGAAACTCTCAAATTTAGCTCCCTATAATCCATTAGATTACCTCTTTAGCCCCTAATTTGAAATAATTTATAAAATGAATTGTAAATTGAACAGTCTTTTGGGGGATAAATAGGCCTAGACGGATGTGTGCGTCATGTTTAAGTGAAAAATGTGACTCCTCTGGAATGATGATCACATGTGTTGCAAATTTTGGTGATCTCAGGACTAAGATCTATCTTAATTATGGCAATTATGAATGATATTTTCCTCTTTTTTTCATCCTTCTTGACACAGATGAGAGCATACGGGTCGACACCTCATCCCTTTGTTGCAGATCACATTAACCCACTTTAATTCCTTAATCAAGATCTAACCCTAACACTTGTGCCGAGAGAAAACCTCAAGGGATGAGATTCTGTCATTCTACTTTTATTCATTTCTCTAACGTCAATTTACCTGAGATGGCCAGATGTGAACAATTAATTCCTTTGTCCTTTTTAATTTCTTTGGTCATGAAGCATATCACATTCTGCTTTAAGATATTCTAGAAATTCTTACGACTGCATTTGTACGAAATCTCTCTCCCAATCCATCTTGTTACCCTCGGCCACCAAGTTTTCTAGCGAGTCAGCTAGCTTATTCCCTTCTCTATAGTAGTGTGATAGTGTGTACAAAGATAGGATCGGGAGGGATTTAATCACTTCCTGTAAAGTGTATTTGATTTCCCAACTAGCTGAAGATTTGTTGGTTAGATATGAGATAATTAAGAGGGGATCTCCTTCAATATGGAGATTTTTTACTCCCAGTCGGATTGCTATTCTTACACCACACAAAAGTGCCCATGCCTTGGCCATGTTATTAGTTACTTCCATAAAATTGTAGTATGTGGCTAAGAGAATGGACTTGCTTGAATTTCTCAGAACGAAACCCTCTCCACTTCTTCTTGGGTTTCCTTTACTTGCTCCATCAAAATTTAGTTTAACTTGATTGGTATCTAGAGGAGTCCATTTAATATCTTTTTGCACTTGGTTTTTTTGCATGTTCCCAATCAAGACTCCTAAGAATGGAATAGATATTTGAGTCCATCTTGAAAGGATTACATTGTCCGAAGATGTGAAAGTCAAAGAAATGGTTTTCAATTTTTGATACATGAGCGTTCAGCATTTTTGAAGCATACTTCTCCACCAAACTACACACCACAGAAATCGAGGAGACTTGTTTTCTGAATATCCTCTTATTTCTTTCCCACCACACACACCATGCTATGGCTATGGTGATAACTCTCTAGAGGATCAAAATGAATGATTCTTGATGCAACAAAGGCCACTTCTGGAGTAACATCTACAATGACATGTGTAAGGGGCCATTCCACCCTAATTTACCTATAGCCCATATCCATATTTCTCGGGAAAATTCATATCTTACTAGGAGGTGGTTTGTATCTTCTAGAACTTTCCTGCATAACAAGCATGGGAATGTGTCCATGATCCCCAAGCGTTTAAGTCTTACGCTTGATAAAATCCTATCTTCAATTGCTAGCCAAAAAAAGACCCCCATTTTTTGTAATATCGCACTATGTCATGCAAAATTAAGAATAGAATAAGGTAATGGAGGGGCCTGAACTAGAGTTTGGTAGCCTGCTTTAACTGTATATTTGCCTATTTTTCTTTTCGTCCATATTAGCTTGTCCCTCTCACCATTGATTGAAATAAACCTTGATTTCAATATGTCTTCTAACTCTGTTTTATCTGTTTGGGAAATTTGGCTGTGGGAGATATCTTTCCAATGCACTATCCCATCTGTGAGAGTCAGGTAGTCTGTGACCCTATTACCCCAATGTTTTTGTAGACTTAGTTTAATCCTCTGCAAGATTGGTATCATGGAAAATTGTGGGAAGCCATTCCACGAATCTAGCCAAAATAGAGCTTTTGAACCCAAAATTAATTTGCCAAGATAAATTAGGGAGGATGACCTCTCTACTCTTTACTATGAAATTCCACATGACTGAGCTAGGTGGAGGGTTATTGATTGAAAAAATTCTCTTTGGCTCCTCCGAATCTAAGTATTTTGTTGTAATTACTTTAGCCAAAGGCTGTTCGGACAGTCATAAATTTTCCATGCTAGTTTTGCCCCAAGGCTGAGGTTCCTTTCATGGATTCTATGGAAGCCAAGGCCCCCACTTTCTTTTGGTTTGCAAAAATTACTCCACAAGACCAGAGGTACCTTGGCTTTTTCATCTATATTACCTGTCCAAATGAAGTCTTTCAAGATTTTAGAAATATTTTTCATTACAGCAGGTGGGGCTAAGATCACTGACATGATGTAGTTAGGGATTGAGAAAATGATTGATTTTGCTAGCATGATTCTGCCAGCCAGGGATAACCATCTCACCTTCTAGGAGCCGATTTTGTCTCTAATGTTAGATAACACCCCGTCCCAGAATGACACTTTTTCTTTACCTTGAAAAAAGGGTATTCCCAAGTACTTTCTTTGGGTACATGCCAAAGAGAAGCCCAAAATTCTTTGAATAAATCTACTACCTTTCTTTCTTATGTTGAAGATGAAGATCTTAGACTTTCCCTCATTTAGTTTTTGACCTGATGCCTCGCAATATTTGGCCAATGTTTCTTTGATAACTTTAGCTTCCTTTACACTGCCTTTTCCGAATAGTAGAGAGTCGTCTGCAAAAAGTGTTAGAAATTTTAATCTGTGAGTGTCTAATAAAGATGCCTTCCTAAATACCCTGAGATTTATTCATGGAGACAAATCTACTAAGGCCTTCCGCAAGGATAATAAAGAGAAACAGAGATAAAGATCCGCCCTGTCTAACTCCTTGTGAATGATAATTATAGAGTGACTGTAATTGATAAAATGGAGAATGGATTATATAAATTCCAAGAATTTACTTCTAACAATGGAGATGAAAATTTGTGTGCTATTGCCAAATATATGACATGAGTAGGTTATGGGATGAATGTATGGGACATATCAACTATCAAAGTCTCAAGCTTATGGAAAAATTACATATGGTGCATGGACTTCCAAAAATATCACCGAGTCATAGGGTATGTGAAGGATGTGAAATAGGAAAGCAACATGTGGAAATTTTCCCACAAGGAAAATCATGGAGGGAAAGAACTCCTTTACATTTGGTTCATAGTGATGTAATGGGTCCTTTTAAAACACCTTCACTTGGAGGATCAAGGTATGTTATCACCTTTATAGATGACTATATACTAGAATAATTTGAGCGTACTTTTTGCAAAAGAAGGATGAAGTGTTTCATAAGATTAAAGAGTTTAAAGCTTTGAATGAAAAACATAGTGGAAAATGTCTAAAGGTAATACAAATGGATATAGGAACTAAGTATATAAATAAATCCTTCTTAGATTTTTGAAAAGAGTATGACATAAAGAAAGAATCAACTATTCCTTATTCGCCCTAGCAATATGGGGTTGTTGAAAGCAAAAATAGAACTATAATAGAAATGGCTGGGTGTATACTTAACTCAAGAAATATAGATGCAAAATTTTGGGTTGAAGCAGTTCATACTACTATATATATCTTGAATAGATAACCTACTAAGGCAGTTTTGAACATAACACCAAAAGAGGCATGGAGTGGAAGAAAGCCTATAGTATCACATTTTATAGTTTTTAGTTGTAATGCATATGTCAACATTCTTCATGAAAGAAGGAACAAACTTGATAGGAAAAGTGAGAAGTGCATAATGGTTGGATATAGTGAGGAATCAAAAGGATATATCCTATACAATCCTAAAATAAATGAAATTTATATCAAAAGAAATGTATGGTTTGATGAAGATGTTAAGAGTGATACTCCTACATTATCTTACTTTCCAATCTTGATTGAAGAAGATAAATCTACTTATACTAATGATAAAAATCAAATTTTTAGACGATGGCAGCACGACAGAGTTCTAGAGAGGTGGTGCGGTAGAGTTCCAGAGAGGTAGTATGACAAAGGAACAGAGAGGCAGTGCAGCAGAGGAATAGCCCAAGAGGACAATGGGATCAGAAATATCAGTAAGGATGCTCACAGGATTTTGGTAGAGCTCCTCATCTATATAGTAAGTCTCCCTCGCAATATGAACCCCTTAGATCTCATTTGCAACATCCACCTCATCTAGGTTCTCAGAGTTTCAAGAATATAGGGCAGGATCTGACATTTGCCCAAAGTTTCTCACATCTTTTTAGGAGCTCACCCATTGTGCAGCCTGCTAGGCTTCGCACCCATGACATTCAGGACAAAAAATTTCAATCATTTCCCTTCCCTAAGAATAATATTCCACCATTAGCTTCATATCTCAATTGGCAGGGCTCCATTCCGACTGAAACATCAATTTTTAGTGGGAAAGTTTTTGTCCAGCCAGCCAAACCCTTCTTTGTGAACCCCCATTTCCTCATTGCTCCAGATCACAAATAAAAGACACACAAGGTTATTCCTCTAAGGAATAGGGTTTCCCCGGTCCAACATGAACAACCCTCTAGCTTTCAAGGTTTTGCTAGTTATGAGCAGGGGGAATCCTCATTTCAAGTAGTGGTTAAACCAAAATTTACCCAAATCCAGCTAAGGATTAATCTCCCAAAAAATTTTAAAATGGAAAATGGGTGGGAATTCAAATCAGACCAACAACATCCATTTAAATTAGATCATGCACCTCAACAAAACAAGCGCATGCATAGACCATGATTGTTGAAATAGAAGAAATTGATCTTTGACATCTGCGAGGGAATGCCCCCTAGCACCTGAGTAAAACTTGGTAAATTGCCAAATGAATGTGCAGATGATCAGGCCCCAGGCAAGGGCATAAAATTTGGACATGGGGACCTTGCAGAAATGCCTCTTTCTAAAAAAATTCATAGACTACCCCTCAATCCAAGAGTCAGCAGATAGATCTTGCAACCCAAGCAAACATAAGTTCCCAATAATCATGCCATTACTACCAAGGCTGTACCTTGAGGCCTACATGAAGCACAAGAAGAAATTAATATCTCATTACCTGAGCACATGCTTCAGAATCATGTTAGCATCTTGCGGCAAACAACCCTCTTCGATAAGCTCTCCAACTCTTTACCATTTTCAGAGATAAGGGATTGAGATTTTTTTAATTGGGAAGGAATATTAGATGTTTTGGAATTGGAAGCAAATTTGGGTTTTTTTGTAGTTATTTTTAAGTCTGCAGGACATAAGGATGTTATCCATAAAAATAAAGGCTGGTTCTGCCATGGCCTGGGTCTGTATACAATGAGCTAGTCCCCTAACTTTAAATCGGAGCTCTCAGCCTACAAGTTCTTTCCATTCTGGTGTGCCCTCCCCTTGTTGCCTTTAGAATACAAAGATCTAGAGATTATTAAAGTAATGTCCAACCAAATTGGTATATTCATCAGACATGACTTCATCCCCTTTGAAAATCCTCACAGAGTTTCCAAGGTTTGTGTCCATATTGATCGCTTCAAAAAAGTGCCAAGCCACATCAAGATCAACTCAAAATGGGGTAGTTGGGACCAGAAAATCATCTTGCAAAGTGGGGAAACTATCTATCAATTGCAAGACAAACTCGGGCACCTCACATCTCAATGTAACAAGGGTAACCATCATGACATCTGGGTTTGTGAAGACCATTGTTTAGAGTCAACAACTTGAAAAGCATGGGCTTTAGAACATCTAAATCTCATAGATACACTTTCTCAGGATCTAGATATGCTTCCTGCAAATTTAAATGCTTCAGAAACTTACAAACCCTCATACAAAGTGTCTATATACTTCTTCTTTGCTCTAAGATATATTTTCATGTGCTACAATAGAGAGAGGAAGGATAAAGCCATTAGTTGGGAAGAACCTGAGAAAAACTTCCAGAACATAGACAATATTGTCTACAATCTAATGTACAAAGAAACCCCCATTAAAATGTCAGATATGCAGGAAGCTCTCAATGTAAATGTTGTAGTCGCTCTTAAGGCCAGGAAATACATAGATTCCATGATTACTGATCTAGCCTCTAAAATTTTTCATGAAGATGCCCTTTCTGAAGGTGATTTATTTGAGGAAGATCAAACAACTGTATGTGGTATGCCAAGGTACCCCTCCCGATTCCAAAGGGATGCAGATACGAAGCAGAAATTTCTAGTCACAAATGAAGCACAATGCCTAGAAGAGCCAATAGAGTTAGAGAATGTTTTACTTTCTGAAGAGTTCCTAGAAATCATTTAGACTGCCTCAAATACAGCCCAAAGCCTAGAAGTGACAAAAGATATAGTGTGTGCATTTCAGAATGCGGACTCCTCAAAAATCATACAAAACCAATATGGGGATTGCATGCTATTCCACGATATCAATGCATTTGTAGGGAATAGGCTTCAAATCTCTTCTCAGAGAAAAGACCTTGATCAATCTACAGTTTAAGACCCAATCTTGCAGCCTAGTAATTTAGACAAGTCTTCCAGCTCTCCCCAATCTGCAAAAATGGACGAAGAATTTATAAGCAGTCTTGAGGAAAGCTCCTTTTAGGATTTTCAAAAAACCCAGAGCATAGAACTTTACATACCACTAGGTGGTTATGACCCAAATCTTACATTATCAAACACCATATCAAAAAGAACAGGTTACCCCATCGCCAAGGAAGAGGGGGAGAAAACCTAAGTCATTACAGACCAAGCTTGAAATAGCTGCAGGAATTCAGTCCACCCTAGATGGAAAATTTTCCATTTCAAAAAGAGTGACAAGGAGGTCTAAGGGATCTCCTTGTCAACAATGAAGATAGCCTCATGGAACATCAGAGGCATAAATGCCTCTAAAAAAAGATGTAGAATCAAGTAGGTGCTGGATTCTATGAGGGTTGACATCATTTTATTCCAAGAAACAAAACTTTCAAAGGACAACTACGATAAAATAATTAGAAAATGGACTAAATGGTAGTCTATACATATGCAAGGAAATGGTGACTCGCATGGCTTGGCAGTATTATGGGACCCCAAATCAGTGCAAGGAAAGCTCTTAGTACAAAATGACCATTTTCAAATGTTGTCAATCAAAATTTTTGACTTAGCCTTCATCTTGATTAATGTTTATGGCCCCACGGCAACCCTTGATAAGAAGAGAGTATGGATGAACTTAACACACAAAATTCAAGCCCAAGTTAACCAACACATTATCATGGGAGGTGATTTTAATGCTATACTCAAAGCCTTCAAAAAAATTGGAGGAATTAGCCCTCCATTGAAAAAAATCCAAGATTTTTTGCACTTTGTTGAAGACAATAACTTGTTGGATATAGAACCAAACAATGGATCCTTCACATGGACGAATAGAAGATCTCACTTCTCACACATTGTAGAAAGATTAGATTGGTTCTTAATATCACAAGAATGGAATTTTTTAGCTTTTTCTTTACAATCTAAAATTTTGGCCAAGCCTGGTTCAGACCATTTTCCAATATCTCTCCACTTCCAAGCTCCTACAACTAATCAGAGAACCAAGCATTAGCCGACCTTTAAATTTGATAAAATGTGGCTTCGTCACCCACAATTCTTACCCCTTATTCATCAATGGTGGATCAGTGCACCTTGGTGTGAAGGGTCTAAAATGCACCAGTTTGCAACCAAAATGAAGTATGTCAAGAAGTATATAAAAAAATGGAATGAGTTGACTTTCAAAAACATTTTCAAAGAAAAAGGAAAGGTCCAACAATAGTTGGCTGATATTCTTGAGATGAAAATCAAACAAGGTATGGACAAGGACAATTTCAAGAAGTAGAAACAACTCCAGCAAGAATGGGAAGAATTATGCAAAAGAGAAGAGGTCTACTGGAGAAAAAAATCTTGAGAATTATGGCTAAAAGAGGGTGACAAAAATACTCAATACTTCCATGCTTCTGCACAACAGAATAGAGCTTCAAATCACATATTCTCCATTAATAAAGAAGGCAATGGAATAGTAGTATCGAATGTTGAAGGTATTCAGCAGGAAGGGGTCAACTTCTTTGAAAAATTACTCACATCACCCTACCCAGTAGAACCTGCAGATCAGCAACTCCAAGAAATTCTACAAGGTATTCCTCCAATCATCACAACAGGTGATAACACAGATCTTATGGCTCCTTTCACTATGACAGAAATGAAAAAATTTGTATTTTCTTTTCCCTTGGACAAGTCTCCAGGGCCCAAATCTTTTTCAGACTTCGGACCAATTTTTCTCTGCAACACAGTATATAAAATCATCACAAAGGTGATATACTTGAGATTACAACAGTTGATCCCAAAATTAGTTTCTCTTGAACAAGGGGAATTTTTCCTGGGAAGAGACACTACGGAGGGTGCAATGGTTTCACACAAGGTTCTCCACTCAATTAATACAAGAAATTCATCAAATTTTGTCATTAAACTAGATATGATGAAAGCATATGACAAAGTCAATTGGACTTTCCTTATTAATGTACTAAAAAAATTTGGCTTCATGGATAGCTGGTGTAAATGGATTAAAGCTTTTATATCAGGGGAAAGGTTCTCAGTGCTAATAAATGGGGTCCCATCTGGTTACTTTCCATCCACACAAGGAATTAGACAAGGTGACCCTTTATACCCGGTCCTTTTCATTTTAATGGCTAAAGCTCTCAGTAGATACATTAATGTTCAACAAGTTCTTGGCCTTTGGATAGGTTCAAAAATAGGGGATTCAAAAATATTAGTCACTCATTCTCTATTTTTAGATGACACTCTGCTATTTGGAGCCTTGAATATTAGAGAGGCAAAACAAATCAAATAGACCATGGATCTGTATTCTGCAGCTTCTGGACAAGTCATAAATGACCCAAAAATCCAAAATATATTTTTTCAACGCTAGTCAAATTATCTCAAATAGAACTGCAAATATTCTAGGCTTTACAATTGACTTCCTACCATCTATATACCTTGGCATTCCTTTCTTCATGGGTGCAAACAAGTGTACACACTAGTCTCCAATCATTGGCAGAATTAAGTCCAGAATAGTGGCTTGGAAAATGAAATGGCTATCACTAGCAGGGAAAATACTTCTAATCAAAATAGTGATGGCTGCTATCCCTAATTAATACCTTTTAGTACTAAAAGCTCCCCCTTCAGTGATCCAGACAATCCAAAAGCTAATCTGCCACTTTCTTTGGATAGGAAATATTAATGGAGAAAAGAAAATTCCACTTGTCTCCTTGCAAGAAATGGCACAGGTGAAAGCCTTGGGAGGGGCAGGCATACATGATCTGTCAAACTAGAACAAAGCCTTTGCGGGCAAACTTGTTTGACAAATGTACCAAAAACTAGAAAATAAGTGGTGCCAAATTATGCAGAAGAAATATTTAGACAATGTTTGCCCCTCTAGAATTTTCACTATTAGGGACCCTCCTAAAGGATCTACCATCTAGGATTTTATGATGGCCTCGAGAGACATTGTTACTAAATAGATTACATGGGAGGTAAACAATTGGAAAAGAGTTAAATTTTGGAGAGATTCCTGGAATGGTTCACCTCCCTTACTTCAAATAGGACAACAGGATGACTTGGCACTAAATTCTAAATCACATTGGGGAATGTATCTAGTTGACTATATATCTACAATATGCCTATTTTCCAACAAATTTATTTGGAAAGACCTGGTTGAGCTGCCCATCTCTCCACAGGATAGAGATAGAATAAATCAAATTTTCCAAGGTAAGGTGGTTATCCTCAAAAAAAAAAAAAGATGGTTCATTCAAAGGATGAGTCATTCAGCATCAAAGATGGTTATTCAAAGGATGGGCTCTAGCAAAGGATGGGTCATTCAGCATCAAAGATGGTTATAGAATTATTCAGCAGCAGCAAACCAAAAAATTTCCACATCAATCATTTTCATTTTGCTGGAACTAGGTAACACTCCCTAAAGTCAGTTGTTTTGCTTGGATAGCTTTAAGAAAGAGAGCACTCACTAGTGATCAGTCAAACAAACTCCACATCTCTCAACCATTCAAATGTTTGCTTTGTGATCTTGAACTGGAAGATGTGGACCATCTCTTATTAAAATGTCATTTTGCACAATAGTGTTGGACATATGTTCTTGGAAAATTGAATTAATCCTCTCCCCTTCCCAATACATTATGGGACCTCTTCCAAGCATGGCCAGTGCTCTACGCAAACTCGCTCTTTTCTAATCTTTGGAAGTGTATTCCAGCCATAGTTGTTTGGTCTCTGTGGTGGGAAAGAAATAAGAGAATATTCTAACAGAATCCTTCCTAACTAGAATCTGTCCAGACTGGCATAGATAACTCCATATCTGAAGTAGTAAATGCAAGCCATAGTAGGATCAAATGCAATCCAGTTCTAACAAGTTGGGACAGCTCAGTCATCTAGGTATGGAAAGACATTCATGTACCAATGGGATGGGGTCACCATGAGTAGGCCAGCCAAACATTATGTCATGAATCCACTCATTGGATTCCCCCTCAACCAAAAAATGTCAAACTCAACTTTGACGGTGCATCAAGAGGCAATCCGGGCCAGTCAGGGATTGGTGTGTGCATTAGAGATCACAAAGGTGATGTGCTAGCCATCATGGCATCCCCACTGCCTATAGGAACTAACAATACTACAGAAGCACAAGCTTTATTCCATGGACTGATACTGGAAAAAAAAGGAGGATTTGAAAACTTTCATATTGAAGGTGACTCTATGGTTATCATTAATGCGTGCATTAAATGGGAGACTCATAACTGGAAACTAAGATACATTCTCCAACAAACCTGGACACTCCTAGATTCTTTCCCAACCAATTTCATCTCCCATACCCTGTGAGAAGGGAGCAAGGTTGCAGACTACTTCTCTAACTTGGGATGTGATGGGTTTGAATTTGATGACACATGTCCTTGGGATTTCATCAACAGCAAAATTGAATTGCACAAGCTCATTTTAAATGACATTGCAGTGCCAACTCATGGAGCATAACTAAAAGGACATTGAAGTTAGAAAAAATGCTCAGCAATGATAGATTCACATGTAAACAACATATGAGATTTAGGAAAGTTAGTCCAGACTACAGGTTGAGTTTGCGTGACATCAAGTATGAATATGGGTTGCAATCAAAAAATCACATGACCTTTTTAAATGTTAACTCTTTTGTTGGCTTCACATGTGCACGTTGGACACGTGGAGCACCACCAATGGATCTAGATAGTACCTTTAATCCCTAAGATCTTAAAGACCATTAAATTGAAGCTCATCAAAATTACCTACAGATTCACTGAAAGATCTCGCATTATGCAAATGCTAACATGAAATGCAGTTCATCTAGTCACCATTAATGCTTAATGTCAGTAACTTAAATTATTTATGCAAAATAGCGCACAATAATCTCACTAGAATAATAGAGCAGCTCTTGACTTCTAGCAGCACCCGACTTCAACTACTAGGATGGAAACCCCTAATGGCAAACTCTCGAGATGTGCCTCTTGTGGGATTTTACATGAAGACCTGCTACCATAGAATTAAAGAGTCTTTCTTCTCTCAGATGAATCAGAGACACACCTTCCTGCTTGACTTGATGATTACCAGCTGGAAGAAATTCTCATATGCCACACACCAGGGATCTGTAGAGCCATCTGTCAGGTAATTGGAGAACACATACTCGTACCAAGAGCAAAATGGGTTACCTTCCAATCTCAAGTTGTTTCAATTTTCTTATCAAATGCAATGGACCTACTCCAGTCTGTAGACCTCTTGCTTCTGATTGCAAATAAGGTTATTCTTCAGAAATACATTAGAGGTAATCGGCTGATGTTAGCAATCCATAAATACAACTTATGGTCTAGACTTGCCCTTGTTGGTGGATTGTTTTCCCATTTTCAACTACTCTCTAACCATGAATGTATGACTACATATGATAGCATTAAGAAAGCCCTAGAAAAATAGAGCTACCAGCTTCTGAAGAACACTTTTCTGGCTGTAATCAAGGCCATGGGAAAATAAACCAAAGCAAATATTAAACATATTTTCTATGCCATGCTTGACATCCTTGGGTCTCCAAATGCTTCATTACGGACCCTTAATCTGATGATGGCCCAAGTTTCCAACTTGGAATATATTGCGTCCCCAAATCTTTTCCCAGACCTTAATTTGCCCTCTATTTTGGGCACACACCCAAATGTGGGTTTTGTTTTGTAGGATACCCTTCATGATCAGTATGAGGAGGAGCTCGACGGCTAGGTTACCAAAATTCCTAATATATGGATCACGCATGGCTGACTACTATGGTTTGCCAGCAAGATGATCCAGCTACCATGGAGGATTTATGTCGTACAGGCGAGTTGTAAAAGACATATTTTAAATCATTTTTTACATATATTTGGCCAATATCTTTTTGTAAATCCATTTTTGGATCCTAGGCATATTTTTGTCAATTTATGAGTTGCAAATACTTCAAATTTGGAGTGATCACATGGGATGGCTACCATAAAGGGCCTGAGATGATAAAAAAGAATATCTTTTTAGGTTGTTTATGGGATGGGCACCATGACTTGAGGTATCCATATTGGTGCTAATGTTCCCTGATGATGACCAGTTCTAACACCGACAATGACTAGAATCGACACCGACAATGACTAGAACTGACACTGACGACACCCAGAACTGACACCGACCAAAAAACCCAACTAACAAGGCTATCCGTCACCAACGAACTGACCAAAACAACTGACATGTGGTATCAACTAGCAGGGCTAACTGACTACCAGTACTGATGAGCAGCATCGGCCAGTAGGTATTATTATGGTATTACACAACTTTTGAAGCCACATTCTAAAAACAACGATCAATGCATTTGGGTGGTGAACTTGTTCTTGAATGTAATTATTGTATTTGACCAAGGATTCTGGGTTTTCTTGCTGGTTCTTTCTCGGATGAGCTCTTGAACCAGTTTTTATTAATAAATATATTTAGTGGCTAGCCCACTTTTGTTTTAAAAAAAAAAATCAAAGTGTACAATCTTCTGTAGGAGGATAAGGAACACAAGTCGAAGAATCAAGTGAAAGTGATGATGAAAATACATAGAAAACTAGAAGCATTCAAATTACCAATAAGTTCCTATAAATATTTTAGCTAACTATGCTCTCATGGATAAGGTGATGCAATTTGACACTCCAAACACATATGAAGAAGAAAAAGGAAAAGATGAATGAGACGCATCTATGCAAGAAGAGTACAAATCTTTGATGAAAAATGGAACTTGGGAACTAACAACACTTCTAGAAGGAAAAATTATGGTTGGTTGCATGCTCACATCAGATGGCTATTGTAAAATACAAAGCAAGGTTAGTCTCTAAAGGTTTATCACAAATAGAAGGTATATATTATGCTAAAACCTTTTCTCCAGTTGCTAAAATGACTTTCATTTGTACAATATTTGTGTTGGTGCTCAAATCAATAGATTGGATTTCCTATGGAATTTCCAATCCAATGGTGGGAAACCCAAGTGACTTGGCCAACTAACAAGCTTCAACTAAGAAAATTTGAAACTTTTGCAATTCTCGCTCTGCAGAACCAAGGCTGGTAGTCCTATACCCTGATCTCTCCTTCAATGATTTTTATAGAAGATGAAATCACTTCAAACTTATCCCTCTCAAATATGGCAAGGTACCTAAAAGAAATCAACTTGTGATAAATAAAAAATAACTACAAAACTGAATGCTTTGTAAAGATTGCAAAATTACCTTATAAGAATGCATATATAAATGATTGAATACTAGAATATCTCAACAACATGAATCCATGACCTTAATGACTATATCCAATAATTAATTAGATTAGTTCCCATATCAATTGGGCAATAGAGTCAATCCAAAATCAATCATGTGTACAACTTTGCAAGATAGTATCAATACTATCAACTATTTGAATGCTTGGGATGCAGAGAGATTAAGTCTATTTATATCTTTTTTAGTTCAAATGAATTTAACTCCTATGGTTGGGAGACCAGTTGAACAAGAACTAGGAAACACTTACTTTTCACAAACTCCTTGATGATCAAATAATGATATGAGACATGTAATATCTCTACACAAGCATATCTAGAATAGAAATTGAAATTTCTTCAATAATTGCAAAGGACTAATTGAAATGAATTTAACCATTTTTCCACAAGTGAGACATAAAAACTTATCTTTTATTGACTTTGAAATATAGTACATTTGAGTCCATGTTGCAGTTGTGATCAAAACTAGAAAAAAAAAATATATTTATTGTCCTCCTTTCTACATCATCTTGGTATCCCTATTAATATAAAATCCAAGGGATGCATACAAGCATCCAACCAGTGTGACTTTTGATAACTAAAACCTAATTCTATGATCAAAAATTGAACATTAGTTACATTTAAAGGAATGACTTATCATCCTTGTTAAGAATAGTTGTTGACACTTTAGGTTTCACCAATAATTGCTTAGTAAATATTTGGTAATTCATTCTCAGATTATCAAACAATGACTCTGCATAATCACATTACTTTGACCATATGTATTTATCAAATATCTCTTCTTCTGATAATGAATATCATCTTTAGCATGTCGAATAACATCATCATTGGTTAACTCTTCCCCTAACTTCCTTGCTGTTGCATTTATGAGGTCTGGGGTTGAATGGACCTCCTTTAATATCTATGCTTCAAACACCAGGCAGGCGCATGCCGCTCTGTGGCATGAGTTGAGCCACAGGCTTGATTTAGTTGACCCTGCAAACTATCTGTTGGCTGGTGATTTTAACACCCCACTGTACCCCTCTAAAAAGTGTGGTGGCCTTATGGATTACTCAGACAGTATGGGGGAGTTGGTGGATTTTATAACTTCCACAGACCTGCTGGACCTTACGCTGAAGGGTGACCCTTTCACCTAGTCCAACAATAGGAAAGGTTCTCACCTCATCCAGGTGAGGCTTGATAGGGTCCTAGCCACTTCCTCTTGGAACCTCTACCTAAACTCCACCTTGTTGGCTCTCCCTAGAACTACCTCTGACCACAACCCCCTTCTTCTTTGTTGGTTGGACACTCCTAAGATCAGCCCATCACCTTTCAGATTTGAAATCATGTGGTGCTCCCACCCCTCCTTTAGGGATCAGGTTAAATTATGGTGGAAGAATCATATCAGAGGTACAGAAATGTTTAGGATTGCTCAGAAATTGGAAATTATCAGGAAGGAAGTTAAAGGATGGAGTAAGCATAACTTCGGTGATTTCCGCAAGGAGAAAACTGTTCTCTCGGATAACCTTGTTTCCCTCCAGGAACAAATGGCTTCTGGAAGCTTCTCACCTCAGATACAGGAGGAGTAGGAGAGGACTAGATTTAAGTGGCAGGAAACCTTGAAAAGAGAGGAAATTTAATGGAAGAAAAGATCCAGAATTCAGTGGCTCGCTGAGGGATATAGGAACACGACTTTTTCCCACAGGTCTGCTTGCATCCACAAAAAGAGAAATACCATCTCCTCTCTCCTGGATGAGGGGGGAAATGAATATAAGGACAAGGACAAAATTAACCAGTTGCTGTTAATTACTTTATGGACCTGTACTCGGAAAGGGGTCCTGTCTGCCCTGACCACATACAAAACATGCTCCTTGATCACATCCAAAGCGCTATATCCCTTGGTGATAATGACATGCTCACGAAGCGGGTTACTAATGAAGAGGTTAAGAAGGCGGTGTTTTATATGGGCGCTTACAAAGCCCCTAGTCCAGATAGATTTCCCCCTGCTTTCTTCCAGGAGTACTGGGAATTTGTGGGAAATGACGTTACGAGAGCTGCCAGAGACTTCTTTAGGACTGGGCGTCTTTTGCGACAGCATAATCAAACTTACATTGTGCTTGTCCCTAAGACTAACAACCCTATGTCTATGATGGATTTCAGACCCATTAGCCTCTGTAATACATTCTACAAGATCCTCACCAAGATCCTGATTGGCATAATTAAGCCTCTCCTTGACAAGATTATCAGCAACACCCAGAAAGGTTTTGTTCCGGGTAGGCAGATTCTAGACGTGGCCATTGCCACCCATGAAATCATTCTCTCGATGGAAAAATGTAGAGCCCCAGGTATAGCCTTTAAACTTTATATATACAAAGCTTATGACAAAGTAAATTGGTCATTTCTGCTCAAAATCCTAGCTAAAATGGGCTTTAATGAAAAGGTTATCCAAATTATTAAAGAATGTACCCAAACAGTTAGTTTTTCTATCCTAACTAATGGTTCCCCGGGTAGGCATTTTACCCCTAAGAAAGGGCTCAGATAGGGAGACCCCCTCTCTCCCTACCTCTTCATTATGGTGGCTGATGTGCTTAGTAGGACTATGTGTATGTTATCTGATGCGGGGAAGTTACATGGCTTCAAACCTACTTCCACTCACCCTCAGGTTGTGCTAGAACAGTTTGTGGATGACACTTTCCTCTTTGGGTATTCTTCTATTATTGAGGTTAGACAATGGAAACAAACTTTAGATTATTATGCTTGGGCTTCGGGTCAATGTATCAACTATCAAAAAAGCCAGATATTCTTCTTCAATACTAAAGTGGATGTTCAAAATAAGGTGCTACGTATTTTAAGATTCTTAGAAGCCTCACTCCCTTTGACTTACCTGGGCCTCCCTCTCACTGTCAAAGAAGTTTCCATGGAATTCTGGAACTCTATCCTAGAAAGAACTCAGCGGAAACTTGCTGGATGGAAAGGAAAGATTTTAAGCAATGCTGGAAAACTTTAATTGGTTGCCTCTACCCTTCAGGGGATCCCGGTCTACTTTCTATCCCTATTCAAAATCAGAAGCAATATGGCTGAAAAACTGGAAAAAATACAGTGAACCTTTCTGTGGGCAGGGACTGAAGAAAAAAAGAGGATTTCACTGGTCAACTGGGACACTGTCTGCCTCCGGAAAGATTGGGTGGTCTTGGCCTCAGGAAAATTGGTCTGATGAACAAGGCCCTTACTACTAAGGTGGCCTGGAATCTCATTGAGGGAAAAGCGGCATGGTGTAGAATTATGGAAACCAAATATCTTCAAGGCCACCCCTACAGATCTAGGTTCCACAACAGCGACCACCCTAGTGGTTCCAAACTCTGGATAAATATATGCA
>MU217887.1:80022-99060 GCA_018584345.1 Thuja plicata | reverse complement strand
CTGCGCCCGGGCTGCGCTCGGGCGGCGCGCTGGCGGCACTCGGGCTGCGGCTCATTTTTTAAAGAAAAATGTTGTTTTTGTTTTTTTTTTCTTCGAAATCCGTACCGTACGGCGCTTGGAGGCCAGAAAAATTTGCCTGTGCTCCCGGAGGCTAAACTGGTCGAGTCTTATGTGATTTCGACTCTCCCGGGCCTTCTGAGCGCAATGGCAGCATCCGTTTCTGCTCAATCTACTCTAGAAGTTCGTGCCTCCTTCAAAGTGACAGAAAACCTCAGAAACAAGTTGTGGCTGTCGTCTTCGAATCCAGGCTTCAAGAACTTCAACCTCGGCAGTGACAGGGAAGCTCTGATACCATGTAGGATTTCACAAAATGTGCAAATCCACAGAAAGCCAAGATCACCTGCAAGCAAAATACCAGAAGCTAGAGTGAAACCTGTGAGAGAGAGAGAGCTAGGGTTTTGAGAATCTCAGCGGAGTGAGAGCAAAATTATATTTCTCAAAGAATGAAATAATAATTACAAAAAGCGGCTTATAAGGTGAGAAACCGTAAAGCTGGAGAAAGCTAGGTTTGTGCATATAATAATTAATAAACATATTAATTATTATGCACCTAAATGACAAGCTTAAGTGAAAAAGAATAATAGCGACCTTTAATAATTAAATCAGATAGACTTAATTATAAAGGTAAATTGACTATTACTCTAACAGTAGATGCATCCACAGTGGATGCACCTTCTACTTCTGGTTAGTCGACCGTCATGGTCTTAGGGGGAGCTATTCTAGCTCTAAACCCCTACGCCGCTGGTATACTCACCTCTAAGTATGTGCCTATGGATTTATTTCTGTGATCAAAAATTGAGGAAGTATGCATGCACACATAACCAGTACTTCAACAAGAACTAAGTTTGAAACTCTCAATGGAAACCATGTACGGTAGCAAGCATTAAATGCAGTAACCTTTATATAAATTGGTAAACAATCGATTATCTTCACATTTGCATTTGAGATCATAAAATTTGGAGAGCACAGGAGCATTGAGTATCGAAGCACTGAAGGATAACAGATTTGTTGGTTAAGTGAATGGACCAAAGTTGGAACAAAACCCTAGTAGTTGCATCATTTTATAATTGTGGTGGAACCCTATTTAGTCCATCAAAAAGTGAGTATGGCAACCCCTGTATTCTTTGACATTGCTGAAAGGAAGAGATTTGTCTTTAAGAAGCATCCATTCAAGTCTATTCTAGATGATTTAGAAGGGGGATTCTCTAAGACTCTGCTAGGAGTCGTACACGTGGAAGACATTTTCACTTACATCTACTGTAAGAAGGAAACCGTTGGGGACAACTTCATACCAACTCTTATGGATTCAATGATGAAACCAAACTATTCTTTCAAGGATGAATACGTGCATCTCACTAATAACCCTATCTTTGAGCATTCTAACACGCACAAGTTCTATGAGCCAGAATGGGTTAAAATCCTACTAAGTAGGATACATGATGACCTTTATTAGATTGGTGAAGTTCCTGTCTGCATAACCTCATACCTAATTCATGAAATGACTGGACTTCCTAAGACTGGACCAATTCTTCCCACTAGAAAGGATGTTAAAAAATAGGTTGAACATGCATGCTTATCTAGAAGTGATAGGCACAGGATGACTGTTGATCCTATTAAGGAGAATGACATCAAACTCCTCACTATGATACTTGGATACAAGTTTCAGCAAGAAAGCAGACTAAATAGTGTGTCCGCAACAATAGTTCTAGCAATAATAAGAATGGTGATAGATAACACTCACTACAATCTCTATGACATATTGTGTGCATAGCAGATTGAGAAAATTAGAGCTATTAAGCATGACAAGAGCAAGATATTCAGTTTTGGCTCCTTGATTATCTATCTATACTTTCACATTGTTGGTAAGGTTTCTAATCTTTACCTAGATAGGAGCAAACCCACTATGTCAAAAATTTCATTAAAAGCTATAGCAGAGAGTAGTACAAAATATTATATGGACATGGATGTCAAACCATTCAGGATTAAAATGTAGAAGAGGTTCAGGATACCTAAGAAGATAGTTGAGAAACACAAAGACACCATATGTTTCATGGTGGAAATTGGCTATACTTGCATGGAGGCAATTGAGCCTAGAAAAAAATGGATTGACCCTCTCAGATATAAAGTTGAATAACATGTTTTGGAAGGTTATGCACAAGTTCTCCTATCTGCACCCAAGGATCACAATGAACATACATGGGGTACTTACAGAGAAAAGACAAATCAAGTTGATTATGTCTCTTATAGTGTAGACAATAAAAGGAAGGCATCAAGGATTACTTCTAATATCCTAAAATTTCATGGGGTTACACAACAAGACCTAGACAGAGCTAAGGAAGCTAAGATTGCTAAAGAACTTGAGAAAACTCCAACAGAAGTGAAAATGGAAAATCCTAATGATATGCCTAAGAAGAAGAAGAAGAAATTTGATGAAGGTACATCTACGCCATAAACTACCATTGATCTAGAATCTTCTCCACCTTCTGTACCCATCAAGATGACTAGAAGGAAGAAGCAAGTTCCCACAAGTCATCCATCCTCAAGGACCACAAGGAGAAAGGTAAAGAACACTTAAGCCCCTCTTGAGGTAGGATTTAGACCTAGTCAAATAGTCCTAAAGAACAAAATTGTTAATGAAGGAAGACTAGAATCTATCAAGAATGTCTATGACAAATACCAAGAGATAGACAAATCAAAAATTCATTCTATGATCATATCTCACATGAGTAAATTCAAGAGGACAGTATTGGAACTTAAAATAGTCATACCAGACAAGGTATGGAACATACTTGATGTATTGAAAAGATAATCAATTGAAGAGGATATGAGGATAAGAGAAGAAACATTAGACAATCTTCTCCCTGTCTACTCACATGATGAGAAAGCCATCATGTTGGATTTAGTAAAACCTCATCTCAGAACCAAAACAAGAATTCTCCATATCATGAACAAAGAGTATCAATTGGTTGGGAAAGAGACTAAAAAATGATTTCCCAAGTGTTTATAGATAGACACATGTATCTAACAATGACGCCTACAGTTAAAGTAACTACAGTCCCTCCAAAAAAGGATAAAGCACCAGAGACTTCTATTACACCTATGACAGGTCTACAGGACTCAACGCCTAAATTTCCATCACCCTCAATAATAGTAAAAGATTCAAATAAAAAAATTATAATCAATGATGTTGAGATATCAATGACAACTTTAGATAATGACTTGGACAAGTTTAAAGAAGCCTTTGTGAATACTGAAGAAATAGAGAAGGTATACACTGATGACACTTATTTGCAGCAAGAACAAGTTCTTGCAAAAGGAACCATGGGTCAAGATGAAGGGAATAAGGATGAACTACCCTCTATGGAGATCCCAGTGAAGACTGAACACATGGATGTTAATCAACTTTCTATTTTCACTGCTAGCAAACCAGTAACTTCATTGTTGTCAAGTTTAACCCCTGATTCAACAAGCTTAGATGCATGGGGAGAAGAAGATTTGATTAAGATCAGTGTGCTAGCCATGGAGAAAGCCAAAGAAAAATAAGTTATGAGAAACCATCTCTTTTTGAAACAGTAAACATTCTAAATGATCTAGTGCCTGCAGATAAGAAAATGGCTAAGATTTAGTCAGTTGATGATATTGACAGTATCTTGACAAGCTTCAAATCACATTTCACAAGTTTAGTAGACTCTGCTACTAAAATTCTAGAAGATGAGTACAAGAAGGAAATATTAGATGAATTAACAAATAATTTCTCTTTAGATCTGAACTCATTGAAGATTGGTCAAGCAATCTAGAAATAACTAGCAGCTAAAGGCATAAATGTAGTAGCAAACTACATGGACAGAGTGAAATTCACCTCAGAGCACATCAAAAAGATTGAGGAAGCTGACATCTTGGTTGAAAGTGTTAGAAAATCAATTGAAATATCCTCACAGGATTTTAATTTATCCAACAATATCTATCAAGGGTAGCTAGATAATATTGAAAAGGCTAAGTTGGAGATTAGCAAGATAAGGACAAGGCAGACTCAACTAAGAAATGCACTTGCACCCTCACTAGCTATTCTAAATGAAAACATCAAACAGATTGATGCAAACATTGGCAGCTATGATCAAATTCCCTAGATGGAATTGATAAAAATGGAGAAGCTCACATATTCTCTATGTGCCCATCTTCAGACCATAGATGCAATGAAGGCATTTTGGCAGCAAGAGATCAAAAATCTATAGATTGCTTATCCAGATGTATATTCAAAGTAAGTACTCATGGACCCACAATTTTGACACCTTTGTCATTAATGTCAAAGGGGGAGTAATGTATGTATGGGGAGTAGTGTATATATATTCAAATAAATATGATATAATATATGTTAAAGAAAGATGATATATAGTTTTTTGGTGTTAGTCAATTTTGAGTAACTTGGCCACATGCCTTTGTTGCCATTAATGAAAAAGGGGGATATTGTTAGAAAGTTGACTCCCAGGGAGAATATGACTTATTTTGTGTTGTCATTATGGAAAAAAAATCATATGAAGTTTTGATAGAAAACTTTGAAGTGGAAATTGACTAAGTATAGAAGACACGACTGAACAAAGATATACAGATTATCAAAGCACTAGCACACATGCGTACAACTGATTCAGACTAAGCCCCTTCAGAATTCAGCTCTATGATATGTTTTTGTGATTACCCTAGACATGCATGATCATATATGATAGTACAGATAAGTTACAACAAGTTGAAGTACCTATAATAGTTCAGGAAATAGAGTACAGAGCTGACCTCAATTTTGGATCAGTGTATAAGATTTTGTTTTGTAAAGGCTATGTGCCTATTATATTATGTTTTTAATCATTTCTAAATCACTCTTGTAATCACACTTAAGAAATTTACTTTGGAAGCATTGTGTATATTTTTTTGGGGTGGACTAAGGTCTTGTTTCTAGTCGCGTCTATTCATGCATGAAAATATATATATAACATGTAAAGTTGTATTAGAGTGTGTCAAAGAAATATGCAGAGTAGAGATATAAAAGAATAGTATAAGATGTTAGAATGACATAAAGCTCTTTAAGAGTATAGGTCCATCAACGCATAACCAGAACTGATCAGAGAATTGTGTCACATACAACAGTTCACTTTTGGATATAGTGTATATCTATTATCAAGGAGGTTGTAGCCTTCATCCTATTGAGAAGTGAGATTTTTGGATAGTGAGTCCTCACCCCTAATAGGGTTAATTATAAAAGACTCCTAACAGGGTTAGACCCTTAACCAGGTCATTGTACTTGCATTGTAAAGACTGATCCTAATAGGGCAAAGGAACTTTAAAAGGTTCATCATATTAGTGCAATATTTATGGGTACTAATTCCCACCGGGGTTTTCCTCTGATCAAGGTTTCCCTGTAATCATATCATGTGTTATGTGTTCTTTTGTTAAGCTTCAATTGATATATATTTGATTTATGTCTAAAGTTTCTGAAATATAATAAACAGATAAACACTGATTCACCCCCACCCCCTCTCAGTGTTTCTAACAATTATATCATCCTCTGAAATTTCTCCATCATTTTTCCTAATACCTGATACTGCTTCATTATTTCTTTAATTGTAAGCTCTGATGTTTTCTTCAGGTAGCATCTCTAAATTGTTGTATCTTTTCTTCCATGTCTTTCTATGTGCATTCTTTTCTTGGATGTCTCCTTCAAACATATCTTCTAATTATTTCCAAATAGAATATGCTTTATCTTCCTTCTTGATCTCAGAAAATTCACTGTCAGATATGGCACTAATTAGGGCTTCTTTGGCAATTGCATTTTGAGTGAATACTTCCTTTTGTTTAATTGTAGAGTCTTCTTCTACAAGGTCTTTCAGGGTGGTAACATCACTTGCATGAGTGACAATCTCATAGATCTCAAATCCAATGCACTGAAGATGTGTTATCATTTTGTTCTTCGAGTCACGATAGTTCTCTCCATCAAACTTAGGACTCTCTTTCCTGAAGTATGCCATCTGATATACCTTAAGCTATTAGGCTTTCTCTCCAAGGCACTTGGCTCTCATACCAATTGTTAGGAATAGTCCCAAGAGATATATAAGAGGGGGGGGGTGAATCAGTTATCAAAAAGATTCAATTCTTTTTCCAATTCAGTACAGAATAACTTTAAACATAAACTCAACAAGATAACACAGATTTGAACAACACAATTTTGGTCACAGGGAAAACCAAATTAGGTAAACACCCTAGTGGGAATTAGCACCCACAAATAACTGTACTAGTTTATAATGATCCTTTTTAGAAGATCTTGCAACCCTGTTAGGAGTTGTATTTACAATGTAATAAGTATAATGACCTGGTCAAAGGTTGGACCCTATTAGGAGTCTTTTACAAATAACCCTGTTAGGGGTGAGGACACACTATCCAAAAGCCCACTGCTCAAATGATGAAGGCTGCAACCTTCTAGAGAACAGATATACACTATATGTGATAATGAACTATTGAGTAGACCCATTGTCTTGATCAGTTCTAGTGAATTGTATTCTTCTTATGTTCCTTCACATAGATCTTCAATTGTCTAACTTTCTACTCCGCTCTGTCTTATCTTTTTCACAACATTTTTCTTTACACTTAGCAATTACATTTGAACTCCTATATATCTTCACCAAGGATAAGGTCACAACAGATGTAGGAAACACTTCAGTAACTTCCTTTTCGTCTTAACTAACCATGCAATCAAAGTTAGGGCCGCACAACTCAAACTGAATAGACGCAATTCTTCACAAAGTCGGCTTCACCAAATTAACTCTAACATCCCAATTTTGTTAAAACAAGTTTGGTACCTTTGTATAATTATCACTATCTCATAACTAAACATGAATATAAACACGCATATCCCAAAGATGGGTGCAACTCAAGAAACACTATATTTACATCAGCTCTTAACAAATAATCTTCAGAAGCTATAACTGCCATAACTAATTAACATAACTCAACTGAAACTTCATATCTAACTTAGCATGAATGCACATAGCATCTAGAACATTTTTACATCATGGAAATAAACACGCATAGCTCCAAAACATCTGTATTGATAATTGCATATAGAACACCGATGTATATTATATGTTTTCATCAATGATAAACATACAATCAACTATTTGCACAGAAGCAAATCTCCAACAACATAATATCTGGTCTATTAGATGTCACATAAATAAAGATTCCAAGAAATATTTTAAACATAATTGGGTCAATGTTTGAGCCTTTATCCTCCTTGCTAAATTTTTTTCCTGATGCAACTGTAGTTGATACTAGATTACAATTTATCATTATAAATATCCTCAAAAAACTCTTTATATACTTGGATTAACGAATGAAGATACCTTTTTCAGATTGAATAAGTTCAATTCCCAAGAAGTATCTCATCAATCCTAAATCTATCATCTCAAATTATTTCATCATTGCTAACTTGAACATTTCTATTGATAAATTTCCTGTCAATATCAAGTCATCAACATACAAAAACAAAATTAAAATTTTTCCTTACTTATTGGTATTTATATATAGTTTGTGCTCATTGATACTTCTATTGAATTGATTACTTGTCATGTATGAATCAATCATCTTATACCAAGCTATAGGTGCTTGTTTTAGACCATAAAGAGGCTTTTTCATTTATATACTTTATTTTCATGCCCACAAACCTCATAACTAGGTAATTTTTTAACATAAAAATTTTCATTAAGAGAACCATTCAAAAATGCTGATTTTACATCCATTTGATAAAATTTCCAATTATTGGGAGAAACTACTGATAAAATAGTTCTAAATATATCAAGTCTAGCAACTGGTGCAAATATTTCAATATAACGAATCCCATACAATTTGAAAATCCTTTAGCAACTAACCTTTCTTTGGGGATTACAAGTTTACCTTATGCATCAAATTTAGTTTTATAATCACATTTGACTCCTATACATTCTTTCCCTTTAGGTATATTCACTAACTCCCATGTTTGATTTCTTTCAATAAGGTCAATCTCTTCATTCATGGCCTTAATCTATTTATCTTCTTTAATTTCTTTTTCAAAGTATAAAGGATCATAAGAGAATATATATTTTTTTTAACATATGTCTCCATATTCTTCTTCTTTATCATATTTCTCTTTTAAGCTTCTTGTTTTCTTACCTCTATACCTTGAACTTGTGGATGCAGAATTTGATGTATCATTTATATTTGAATATGGAGTAGAATGTTCAGGATGATTAGATAGTGCTCTTTGCATACAATTCCTTAATGGAGAAATTGGTGGTGTTTGAGTACCTTTTCCCTTTGATTCATCTTCACTTTGAGATATTCGTGCTCCTCCTATAACTATTTTTTTATCATTCCCATCCCATGATTCTTCTTCTTTAAATTCAACATCTCTACCAATTATCAATTTCTTTAAAATAGGTTATACAATCTATAAGATGTTGATTGTTCACTATAACCAATAAAGGTGTATTTTTCACTTTTATCATCTAATTTCCTTCTCAAACCAGATGGCACCAATGAATAAGAAACACATCCAAAAACTCTAAAATGAGATAAATTGTATTTCTTACCATTCCATTCTTCCCGTGGTCTTTTATTCTTAACACTCTTTTTAGGACTCCTATTCAAGATGTATACAACACATGCTACTACTTCTACCCATAAATCATTGGATAAATTCTTGTACTTTAACATACTCCTAGCCATCTCCATTATGGTTCTATTCTTACTTTCTTCTACTCCATTTTTTTGCAGTGTACCTTGTTGTAAATTATTTCTTAATTCCATGATATCTGCAAACATCCAAAAGATCATATGAATTGAACTCACCACCTCTATCCAGTTAGAGTACCTTGATGTATAGGCCACTTTGTTTTTCCACCAAAACTTTAAACAACTTGAATTAATAAAAATCTTCAAACTTCTGTTTGAGAAAGTATATCCAAGTCTTCCTACAAAAATCATTAATAAATATTAAGAAATATATACTTCCTCCTAGAGATGGAGTTTACATTGGTCCACATATACCAGTATGAACTAATTCCAATGGTGTTTTTTCTCTATACAAACTTCCTACTGGAAATATATATCTATATTTTTTTTGTCAATATACAACTTTCACATGAGCTAGGTGGTTGCACTATTGATGGTAACCCTTTCACCATATATTTCTTCTAAAACAAACTCAAAGCATCAAAATGAAGATTTCCATACCTTAAATACCAGAGCTATGAATGCTCTAAGAACACCATTTTAAAATTTAATTCTTCTTTTCCTTGAATGCAATGAATTTAGAGGGGGAACATTCAATTTCTTATCATCTTGACTCTTGCAATTAACCTACCACTGAGATTTCTATCCAAGATTTTACAAACATCATTATCAACGAACACTTTGTACCCTTTTTGCATTAGTTTTCCAACGGTAATTAGATTGTGTTTTAATCTAGACACAAAATAAACATTAGTAATATATTTTCTTTCTCTATTTTTGGTCAAAATATTTATAATACGTTTTCCCATTATAAATTCTTTACTATCATTTCCCATTTTTACGATAGATTTGACATAATCATCCAAACTAGGAAAAAACTCTTTATTTCCAGTCATATGAATACTAAAACCACTATCTAGAAACCATATATGAATAGAAATTTATTTAGAAACATTGTAGGTTATGAATAAACTTCCTAAATTATTATTAGATACTCTAGAGTAATTGGCACCATATTTTTCAATATCTTCTTTTTTCTTCCTACATTCATATGCAAAATGACCAAATTTATCATAATAACGACACTGAATTAAAGATTTGTCAAACCTTGATGATGCTTGTTGAAATGTATTTCTTCCACGTCCTCGATTAAAAATATGACTGGAGTGATTTGTCCTCTCTTCTTGATTTGAACTCATGCGTCCATCTATGCTTTTGTCTCTTCCTCTTCCTCTATAGTTAGATCTTCTTCTTCCTTTGCCAAATGATACATGTGATCTAAAAGCATTCTCCAAGGAAGAATTTTTATTCCTATTCATTCTAGATTCATAAAATAAAAGTGACCCCATTAAATCATCAATAGATATTTTTGTCAAATCCTTATACTCTTCAATGGAAACAACAATGACATCACTGTTTCTAGGAAAACTATGAAGTATTTTTTTCAACAACTTTTTGATCAGTCAAATATTTTCCATATGATCTAATATGATTAACCACATTCATTACTTGATTGATAAAATAATCAATTGAATCTGAATCTTTCATACACATATTTTGAAAATCACATCTTAATATTTATAATTTATTAACCTTAACTTTTGATGTCCCTTGATATGTTGTTTCTAAAATATCTCATGCTATCTTATTTTTTTTTTAAGCTCTAGAGACCTTAGGAAAAAATGATTAATGTAATGCTTTCTGAATTAGAAATAGTGCTTTAACATCCATTTTTTTATTATCTTGTAATTTATGTTTTTAATCTTGTGATAATACAGTCTCATCTTGTGGTTCAGAAAACCCTTTTCAACAAAATCCCATATGCCTTGAGAAAAAAACAATAATTTCATATTTATAGCCCAAAACTCATAATTTTTTTTGAGAAAATAATTGAATTTGAAGTTGAGCTATACTACTTCCAGATACCATATTAGTTCTTATTTTACTTCCTTTCCACTAAATTCTTACATAGTTACAAAGTTGGTTATTACCAATATTTATTTTCTTTACAAAGCAAAAATACTAACTATGTCTTAAACTCTTGACAACACAACACACCATAGTATAATAGTTCTTTTTCTCCTTTTTATAACAAGTATCATCTTATTGAAATTCAAACTTTGAAACTAAATTTATACCTTATCTTAGACATTGAATTGTAGCTTCTTGCGGTCCTATACTTCAAACAATAGATCTTTAGGCTCTTGTACAATAACTAGTCTCCATCTTAAAAAAAATTATTTGGTGGCCCTTCTCTAAATCTGCAATCAATCAAACATTAAAAACTTCTTTCAACTGCTACAATTTTTTTAAATTAGTATTCTTCAAAGCACTAACATATATTTTTCTTCTCGAGGCTCAGGCTCTTAAAGCTCTGATACCAATATGAAAGATGGAGGAAGATAAATACACAAAAGACCAATTTTATTACTTGCGGAATAAATTACAGAACAACTCTATTTATAAAGGTTTTGGAATACTCTAGAATTTTTAACAGTCATACAAAGGCTAATACCCATGTGGCTGAGAAACCCAAACATCTTTAAAATAATACAATAATCATATTTATTTGAATGGACATAATTTGGCAATGGACAGAGGGAAAATTCTACATTAAATGCATCATTTGACAATGCATTATGTTTTGCTGGTAGTAATTAATATATGCCAACACTATGAACCCCTTTTTTTTAATAATACTTCTTGCTCCCATATATTAGTAATGAATTCTTTTTCCAAATTAGTAATCCAAAATCCATATAGCTCTGTTCTCTGTTTCCCAATAACTACTCTCCTTGTTTATGTGTTCGTTCCCAACATCCATCAAAGAATGGGTATTTTTGTCATTAATACCCCACACCATTGTAACCATCTTCTTCTCTTGCATATCCATCTACCATCCAATATTTTTTTTAAAATTACCTTTTTATTAAAAAAATGAATCCTAATTACATTTCTAATACAATTATATAGAATTTAAAATTTTCTTGTAATTCACATCTAAGAGTAAATTTAAAAAAAATACTTTGTTGATACCCTTTTAAAACAAAATTCTAACAATAATAAATCTAATTTATTTCTAACAATTTAATTAAAAAAGGATCACATCTTGCATGTCTAATTTATTTCTAATAATATAATAAAGGAAGGATCACATCATGCACAAATTAATCATGTTGATATACAGTTAGCCCCAAAATATGATTTAAAATATCATGAAAATGCATCTATCTATGTCTAAGTAGTGTGTACTAGAAAATCCACAATCCACCGTTGGCATGGAGCTAACCTAGTCTATCTCGGCCACACCCTCACATTTGTAAATTAACTCAACCAAAAGATTTTTTGCATCAAAAGGTTAATATCCATAAAACCATAATCATAAATGAAACTAAACCACATTCCTTGCTTGTACTTCATAAACATCTATATATACATGTGTATAGTATCCATTCATTGTATTTTATTAATGAAAATGCATGCAGGTTAACAACATGTTTAGAATTTGAATGTATACTTGATTCCAAATCATAACTTTGTCATAGTATGCATCGAGATAAACATGGAAAAATAAGCTTGTTGCAATAAAACATTAGTCAAGATAACAACTCATCATCACATATTCATAAGATATAGGGCGTAATAGACAAAAAAACATAATGACTATAGTCTAAACATAGAGAATCTAGAAAAGTAGGAGTCCAAAATGGTCGAGTCATGGAAATAATTGACTAAAAAAGAAAAAAAATCCTAGATTTTTGTCTAGGGAAATCTTGCACTCCTTGCAACAAAGGAGCCAAATACATTAAATATAAATAAAATAAAATTTTATAAATATAAATATAATGAACAATGTTGTATTAAAATAACAAAGTCACATTACAATATTTTTTTATAAATAAGAATATAATAAACAACATTCCATTTAAATAACAAATTTACATTATTGTTGGCCTTTTTGAGGGGTAACCTCTTAAAATAATGCTTAATACTATATAGTTTATTCACAATCCACTCTTCTATTAAAACCATCAACTTGAAGTGAGTGTATTAGAGATAACTATGAGTACCATGTATGTGGAATAAACTTACTTAAAAAAAAGTCAACTTTCAATGCATATGCATGTGATGATTTTATTAATTCTATTTTAAAATACAAAATAAATTAATTAGAAAAAAAAATACTTATGATTGTGTGTCATAATAGAGAATATGTACCCTAGTAATTTTAGAAACCCTCTAAAGACAATTATAATATTGTCAATCCAAACATAAAGTAAACAAAGATGAATTTCATGAATCAAATAGCATCACACAATATGAATATGATCAAATATGCACATAATTGATCTAATCAAACATAATCAATCACTACCAAATATATATGTACATGCCATACATAAAAGATCTATCTCAATAAAAAAGAATTACTTGTCATAAATAGATTCTACTCTAATATAATTCAATTTAGAATTAAAAATTAACTATCAATTTTAATAACTACATGGGGATTACAACCTTCTCCACATGGACTTAAAGTCTCCAACCATTCCTTCATCCCTTTACTGCATCCGAAACAGTGGAAACTTTCTAGCCTTTTCAATCGCTCTAATCCCTCTAGCTTCTTTAATTTTGGACATGCTGATAGATTGAATTCTTTGAGGCATGCCATCGCTCCCTCCTCGAATTCTGGGAACTCTTCTAGTGAAGAGAAATCTGCAATTGTCAAGAACCGTAGTTGTTGAAACCCCTCTGACCTTCCAAACACCTTTGGCAACTCTCTGCACCTTCCATTCCCCTTTATCAACAAGCTCACTAAATTGGGCATTCTCTGCAACTCCGGATAACAACTACACTCACACTCAGCTAACCACAATTCTCTCAAATTTCTCAACTCACACATCCAACTTGGAACTACAAACCGATGTAACGAAAGAGTTCGCAGATCTTTCATTGCTCTCATTTTCTCTGGGAGCCGCACGAGCTCCCTTACTTCATTGCGCATTTCTAGACAACGTATCTTCACCAGCTGCGCAAGAATCCCTTCTTCTATCCTCTTCAACTCCGTCTCATGCTTAACTATTAACCATAGTTCATGAAGCGCAGTCATATCCACCAAATCTTCTAACCTCATGAATTCCTCCTCTTCTGTGGACAAGTGCAAGTAATGTGATCGCAGTGTTATCAAAGAGCCCAGCTTTTTCATTTCCCTTGGTATGCGATCAATTCCCCAGCCTTCTAAATGCTTAAGATTTTTAAGCTCACTAATCCACACTGGTAATGACTTACAGCTTTCAGGAAAAGCAAGAAACAAGAGACTTTTCAAATGTCTAACACACTTGGGAACGTCGCTAACCTTTGTGTCCCTTAAATCCAAAACTTTCAAAAGAATCATCTTTCCGAGGGATGCGGGCAATGCAGAAATGCTTGTGTGGCTCAAATCTAGAACACGCAGTCCTCTCATAGTGGTAAACAAATTTTCGGGAATACTTGTAATCTCCAAATTCTGAGAAAGTGAGAGCGTACGGAGATAAAGAGGGCGGCTCTCTGAGATAGCATTCACAACATGCAGACCCTTTTTGGGCAGTAAAATCCGACACCTGGCCGTGGAACCGCTTATAAGTGAAGACAGTTCTTCAACAGAAAATATACATTGATCCGTCTTTGATATGTTTATCGCCAAATCATGCAACAGATCATGAATTTCACAATACATGGTTGAAAAATCATAGTTAAAACTTCCCGCGTATACCTGAAGCAAACAAACCTGGGCAAGTTGACCTAACCAATCCCAAGCCATATTCCACTGCTCCTCTCCTGCTGGCACGAATCCTTCTCCTATCCATAGATTTAACAAATACTCTGCTTTTATCTTCGCATTCTCAGGAAAGAAAGAAAGATATGCAAAACACGGTTTAAGGTGTTCAGGCAAAGAGTCATAACTCAATTTTAAAATCTCCATGATAGGGTTAGGGTCAGGGTCAGCAATGGGAGTAATTACTCTTTCCAGCTGGCGGCGCTTAAACTCCCATTCTTCTAGGGCAGTGTTGGCCAGAGATGCTGCTATCGTCTTGATAGCAAGAGGTAAATTCCCACATTTCTTTACAATCCTCCGACCCTCCTCTTCCATGTTCGGTGGTGCTCTGTTTCCCCCACAATGTGGAAATGCATAGACACAAAACAGCCTCCAACCGTCTTCATCTGACAAATTTTGCATCTCATAAATTCGAGCACCTGAAAGTAGAGCAACCTGTCTGTTTCTTGTGGTGACTACAACTTTACAATCTTTAGCACCTGGCAGGCCCAGTTTATCAATCAGAGAATTTTCAGTAGAGAGCGTCCAGAGATCATCCAGCACAATAAGACATCTTTTTCCTTCGAGATGCTCTTGAATCAATTCAGCCGCTCTCTCTTCACTTACTTCACCATCCACAATCTCTTTTCTTAAACCTATGTGGGAGGCTATATCATGTTGCAAATTCTTGAGGGAATAAGATTTAGAAATTGAGAGCCAAATATAATGATCATACTTGAATTTGACGGCTTTGTAGACATTTTGGAGAAGAAATGTCTTCCCCGAGCCGCCCATACCAACGACGGCGATGACTGTAACTTGTGGTTCTTCTAGCATCCTTTTGATGCCTTCAACCTTGGATTCTAACCCCACTGGACGTGAATCTCTAGGCAGAAGACTAGATTTCTTCGCCATTGTTGATGTACTTGTTGACGCGTGAAGACCTTTGCGATATTTTCCTCCAACTCCTTCAAATGTCCTTCCACCGTCTTTCTGCACAGTCGAAGCGATCGTTGTACACAGCATCTCGACATTACTGTAACCATTTTAAGGCAATCAGAATTCAAAGGTATTCAAAATCAATATGGAGAGGGTAAAAAGGAAATTTAAGACACTGTAAAACACCCAAGGCTTACTCATGAGATGTGCTGAATTTTTAGCCAGAGACGAATGAAGAAGAGAAGAGGGCCGTTTTCCACTGGTGAATCGTGTCATTGCTGAATCTCCCCATTTCTTCATGTTGAGCGAAGGCAGCTGCATAACGTCCCTTGTCGAGGTACCGAAGGTCAGAAGGCTTCACATCACAGAATATGGGAATAAACGGAGCACTGGTCTCCAACATGAGGAGCAGCTCATCTAAACACCAAGAGGACTCCGCATATCGTGGGGAGAAGATGGCGATCTGCACTCTAGAAGAGTAAATCGCATCTTGTATGGCAGAGGGAATTGAATCTCCCAATTCTAATTCCATATCATCGAGAAATGTGCGAAACCCATCTTTCTCCAGCCTGTCGTAAAGAGCAAAAGCCAGAGTTTCTTTGACATCAGGACCTCGGTGGTTGATGAATGCATCATATATTTTCTCACATATATTAAAATCACTGAAAGAGCGTTTCCGAGACGAGGAGAAAGACGCCATAAATTCTAAGTGCCAAAGAGAGATGGAAAATATAACTCAAGATTGGTCTGAACTTTGACAACTTTTAAAAATATAACTAAAGATTGATCTGAACTTTGAGAATTTTTATATAATGTGTCCCATTCTCCCCTTACCAAAACAGCTGGAAATACTATTTAAATGCCCTAATTAGTCAATGATAGATTAAAAAATAGATACAGACGTAACCAGTGACATTAAACGTGTTGTGTATTTTATATATGAAGATTCTTCTCTTTCATATCGAGTTTTACCCTTCCAAAATATTATTGAAATCCAGATCTAATCGCTCTTCAGTCGAGCAGAAATCCAGCTATAACGCGTCTCAATCTGGACGGATTTTCCGCAGGATTAGGTTTGCTCCCTGAAAATTCATTCTCCTACTTTTCAGCCTTTCGACTGTCTTTTCTGTTTCCAATCAATAAGACTCCAACACTATTTTTTGAATTTTAGCTTTCTTATTTTTTTTCCCCTGTTTTTGTGATTTCTTTTCTTACCATTATTTAAGTTTCTAATTCTTACTTCTATCTTTGTTTTTAAGCTGCTAACTTTTTGATTTTTTTTGGTAATTCATTTGTAAAAGCAAATTATTGATCAAAATCTTATGACTTTTTTTGGGCAATTCATTTGTAAAAGTAAATTATTGATCAAATTTCATTCATTTGTTGTGTTGACAATTTTGACTTAAACAGATTTATTGTATTGTATGCCCTCTAATAATTTGTTTGGATGATCAGATTGGATGACCATTTTTGTATAGTATATTATTTTTTCATATCAATAATATTGACTGTAGAAGTTTAAATTTAAATAATATTTTCATTATTCTAATGAAGTTTTAAAATAATTATTTGGATTGTTGGAGAAATACACAATATTTGATTGATTTTATTTACACAATTTCGACACAAACAGATTTATTGTATTGTATGCCCTCTAATTTTCTTGATGACCATTTCTGTATACTATATTGTTTTTTCACATCAATAATAGTGACTATAGAAGTTTAAATTTAAATAATATATTAACTATTGTAATGAAATTTTAAAATAATTGTTTGGATTGTTGGAGAAATACATAGCATTTGGTTGATTTTTAATACAATGTAAAGTTGTACACTAAACAATTCAATTCAAAATCAAAGGCTTGTAGAAAATAGACTCTTCAATGTTCCCAGTATAGGCGTAAGCCTTTTTTTATTCAATGCCTTGAAACTTGTTAAAAAATAGGTTTTCATTTATAATAAATTTTTCGTTTTCTAAGATTCTCTAGTTGTTTTATTCTAAATATTTTACAACATTTAAGCATTTTAAACAAAGTAGATCTAGATATATGGTTTGACGTTGAATATTTAATTATTAATATCAATTGAGTAAATTTCTATTACCCTAATAATGTTGAATGCAAATTTACTTGATATATATGTAAAAATAAAAATATATACCACAACATTAATATCATCCACAACATATTATTGAAATATTTTATTTTGAAATTATAAAAATTCATAAAAGAAATATATTTTGGAAAATTTAGTCAGATATTCATGAGGGCTTTGCAAATTGAAGATTCTTCCCCAATTTAGAGATGCATTAGACCTGGTTTTAGAGCTACAAGAAATACTCTCTTCAAGAATTATTGTGTTCTCTCCTCTTCAAGATGAACTTGTTTGGCTCGGCTCCCCCTCGGGCAATTATACGGTTAAGATGGGTTACGAATCCAACTTCCAACACCATCACGAGGATCCCTGGCCCACTAAACTTTTATGGGTCCGACATGACTTCCAAAAGAAGGTGCTTTTGCTTTTCTCACCATTCAGGATAGGGTCCTTACTAGGGCTAGGCTTGATAGGCTTGGGATTATGATAGTATTTCCTTGCACCCTATGTGGTTGTTTTATGGAAACATTAGATCACTTATTCCTCCCTTACCCCTTTGCTAAAGACTCTTGGTATTAGCTCTTATAGAGACTTGGGTGGTCAACGACATTTGGTCCTACTATATGTGATCAATTTAAATCACGACCTTTAATGTTTAAGTCATCTACATTCGCTGCCTTATGGGAAATCACTCCCTCAATACTTGTCCAGAACATTTGGCTTGAGAGGAATGAGAGGGTATTCAGCAACAAGCCTTCTTCATGGGAACATGTTATTTAGGGCCCGTTTGGGTACTGGAATACCATATCCTAGATATGGTCAGTTCTCGAAGATGCTACAATTCAAGAAGATTCTTATCCTTAAAATGAAATATGGAATATGGACTGACCCGTTTGGTTCACCCAGAAGATGAATGAGAAGATGAATAAGGAATTTTAAATCTTTATTTTTTAATTTCTTTGAATATGGTGTGTATATGTGTGTGTGTATATACACACATGCACACATGTGTATATACATAGATATATGTATGTATATATACATGTCTGTATATACACACATGTGTATATGTGTATACATGTGTGTACATACATATGTATACACATATACACACATACACATGTGTGTGTATACACACATATACACACATGTGTTTATATACACACATGTGTGTATATATACATACATGCATGTGTGTATATATACACACATACATGTGTAAATACACATACAAGTGTGTATCCATGTATACACATATACACATATGTGTATATATACACACACATGTATGTGTATACACATATATATATACATTTGTGTATATATACACACACATTACATGTGTGTATATACACATGTGTGTATATACACATGTGTGTATATACACATGTATGTATA
>MU217887.1:68938-79990 GCA_018584345.1 Thuja plicata | reverse complement strand
TATATACATGTGTATATATACATGTGTGTATATATACACATGTGCATGTATATACACACATGTGTGTATATACATGTGTATATATACACATGTGCATGTATATACACACATGTGTGTATATACATGTGTATATATATACACATGTGCATATATATACACATGTGTGTGTATACATACATGTGTATATACACATGTATGTATATATACATCCTTATAGCAATATAATATACATCTTTATAGTCACAAATTCTACAAAATATTAAATTTGATTTGTATATACAGGCACACATGTATATACACACATGCATATATACACACATGTGTATATACACATATGTACACACACACACACACACACACACACACACAAATCCTTATAGCAATATAATATACATCTTTATAGTCACGGATCCCACAAAATATTAAATTTGGTTTTCTAAAAATTGGAATTCCCATTCCACTTTTTTGTGATATTCCAATTCCACCTATTTAGGTGGAAGATGATATTCCCATTTTAGGCGCAAATTTGGAATTTTTAAATTCCAATTCCAATTTTTTAGATGGACACAAACATAGAATTAAAATTTCCTGGAATTATATAATGCCAATTCCAGTCTAATTCCAGGAAACAAACGGGCCCTTATAGAATAGAAAAGTCAATTTCTAAAGTCATGATATCTTATCATACTAAACATATTAATAACTAAAAAAGTTTACAAAATGGGACTTTTTCATTCATGATAACTGACCCCTTCTCCAAATTCTACCAGCCATGGTTGCAAAACCCCAAAGTCATCTACATCAGACCAACCATTTTCCACTTGTATAGTTCCTCTATCTTGGTTTGTCAAGTTAAATTATGATGGTGCCTTTAGGGGAAATCTAGGCATTTCTAGAGTTGGGGTTGTCATTAGAGATTCACAAGGTAAAATCATGAGAGAAGTTTGTAAGAAATTACCCGCTTATTCTAATAATGTGGTAGAAATTGAAGCACTTCTCCTCGGTCTATCTATTCCTATCTCCATGAATATCCCTCATACCATTTTTGAAGGAGATTCAATGGTGGTCTTCAACATAGTTTCCTTTAGACAAATCTCATCCTGGAAGCTTAAGTATAGATTAGATCTGATTCTCAATAATTTGTGGTCCTTTCAATCATTCGAATTCAAGCATTGTTTTAGGGAGGTTAATATGATGGCTGATTGTCTTGCAAATAAAGCCATAGATGATCATTTTCTGCAGCAGGAGGTCGATATCAATCACCTCCCACACTTAAGTTAACTAGTCTTCCATACTGGCTTTCTACATTACTATTTGTACATGGCTATTATTTTACTAATAAAACATTCAGTCTTCTTGTCTACCTCCATGTATCTATGGGAGTCCGTGTTTGGATCTATGAAATTTTTTTTAGCTATTATTGGTTATAGAGATCTCTTTTCAATTTTTTGGAATGCTTTCCAGGATGGTGGACTTGATTATATAGTACTGGTGTATGCCCCCATTGTTTGGTGTTGCCGCTCCTTTTGTCTCTAAACCTTTATAGTCTGACTTCCTGGTTATCCATACCATTATTGTACTTGGAGATGGATGTATCAGAGATGACATTCTCCCAATGCCTCCTTAATGTATTGCAGTTCTTGCACTTGTGGACCTGTTACCATTGCTCATGGACACTCTGGGTTGCATGGACGTGGTAGTAGTATCAGCTTCTTCTTCTGTGGTATTGATAGATAATACACGCCTGGATATGCCCTCGACATCAGGGACTCCTTCTCTGTCTGACCTCTCTTCTTCATCCCCTTTCTCCCTTGTGTATCTTCTTTTGGATGTATGTGGGTTGGGTGGGTTTTGATTCGACATAGTTTCTGATATTTTGGGTGGGCTTTTTGGTTGGAGGGATGGGGTGTCTTCTTTTAGGATTCATATTTTGTTTCACAGGCTACAATCGGGGGTTTTCTTCCTGGTTCTTTCCCGCCAGTATGTCTACCTGAACCAAGCAACTGTAAAATCTTCATTTTATTTTAATATAATTCGTGGCTCTGCCACTTTTATAAAAAAAAAAAAAAAAAAAAAAAAAAAAAAACTAATTCAAGATGGAATATAGTTNAAAAAAAAAAAAAAAAAAAAAAAAAAAAAAAAACTAATTCAAGATGGAATATAGTTTTAAAAATCTACTTTTATAAATTTATAACGAAATATTATTTTAAAATTGGAAGCGATTTCAACTTTTTAAAGATTTGTAATAGAAATCTCTATTTTAAAATTAGAAAAATTTAAGATAATATATTTAAAGAAAGTTAAATTTCAACATTGATTATTTTTAGAAGAGCCTTTTAGAAAGAAACTTCAAAATTTTAAGGATTTGAAATAGAAACGTGTCTATTTTGATAATTAGTTAGTATGATAAGTTTTTATTTTTTAATTTTTTGTAGTATATCTATGAGTAAAAGTCATTTACAATTTTTTAATGGATTGTAATATTTTAGAATAATAATTTAAAATTTAAAATATTTTACAATGTTAGCAATATGGTTTGTAAATTCAAATTATTTACAATTTTCTATGGTTTATATGTTTAAGTTGGTGAATTATAATTTAAATCTTCAAATATTTAGTAAAATTTGAGAACAAACTTTTATATTATATAGAAGTTTATATCTCTTATATTTCTGTATTTGAATTTTTTTTTATCTAATATAGGCTTATAACTATAATTTTATAAGACAATTATAAATATAAATTAGAGTTATGATTTTATTATAATCTTACACATTATAGTTTTGGTTGCATTGAGCATGCATGTGCTAAATCTTATTTCAATCTTCACAGTAACCATGACCCTAAGATTTAAACACAAAAATAAAAAAGTGTATATCCAGACACACATTTAACAACTATAACTACAATGATTTTATTATCAAATATTTAAAAATTTTAAATTATTATTAAATATCAAATATATAACTCAAATCATAATCTCTACTAATCTCAAAGGCTATATTCAAATTTTAACAAATAAAAAAATAGATTTAAGGTCACTAAAATTTATTTATATTTGAAAAGTTGCATCTTAATTGTTGGAGATATTAACAAATGTTATAGCTACATAGATCTTTATTTAGTTTTGAATAGAAATCTTATAGGTAATGGAATGGTGAATTTTTAGGAACAAATAGAATAGATATATTTTTTTATTATGAATGTGTTTCAAAACATTAATAAAAAAATGCAAGTCAAATTTAGAAATATTTCAAATTATTGATTCATAAATGTTTATTTTCCATCCTTTTCAAAGGCTAAATATGTCTTAGTAGCCGTCGATATGATGTTGAGCCAAAAGACACAAATGAAAACATGCGAAGGTGCCTATTTTCTTAATATTGATTTGTATATTTTTGTGATTACCTGTACCACTAAATAACTTTGGTTTACTATTACCCTGACATCAAGGACCACGGTGGTTGATGAATCATCGTATATTTTCTCACATATATTAATATCACTGAAAGAGCATTTCCGAGACGAAGAGAAAGACGCCATAAATTCTAAGTGCCAAAGAGATGGAAATATAACTTAAGATTGATCTAAACTTTGAGAACTTTTAAAACCTTTACAGCAGGAGTGATGCGACATAATGTTGTTGTTTCGCTACCTTTAATAGTGGAGTTAAGAGAAGTGAGTAAACCTTGTTTTTCTCTTGTTTCAGACTTCACATCCCAGTGGTCTATTGATGATGTAATGAAAACAACCACGTAATTAAATGCCGAAATGATCAGCGCAGATATATTTGAACGAAATCACAATTAGCCTTGAATTGTAAGCAAGACCAGTTCATTTTCTGTAATAAAACAGACTTGCTGAACAGCTCACAGAATGGATAAAATAATGTGTCCCATTCTCTAGTTGTTGAAACAGGTGGAAATATTATTTAAATGCCCTAATCAGTCAATGATAGATTAAAGAATAGATACAGACGTAATCAGTGACAGTAAATGTGTGTTGTATTATATATATGAAGATTCTTCTCTTTCATATCAATTTTTACTCTTCCAAAATATTATTGAAATCCAAATTTAATCGTTCTTCAGTCGAGCCAAAATCCACCTATAACGTGTCTCAATCTGGACGGATTTTCGGCAGGATTATCTTGATCAATTCGTCATCTAGTGCAATTAAATTTTTTCAATATATAAATTATTTATTTATTTATTCTTTATAAAAATTCGTATATGTTTGCATATAGTGGGGGTTAATTTAATTAATTTTATCGATATATAAATTAATTATTTATTTATTCACTATTAAAATTCATATATATTTGCATATAGTGGGGTTAATTTAGTATTAATTCAAATGAATAATATGTTAAGTGTGGAATAATACTTATTTTTGAAATAATATAAAAGTTCAATTGATACTAATTTCTAATATTGTACTTAGCTTATTTATAAATTTTGTAAAAAAAACTTGTTGCACATTAACAAACTTTCAATATCAAAAATTATTTAAAGTTTGATAAAGGTTGTCAACTATTTTTAAAATGGTAAGAGTAGGTAGAAAGCTTTCCAATGAAGAGAGAGGGTTTATATATTATTAGTTCCTCATAGGACAGGTATACTTATGCAATGGTCTAGTATAATTAAAAAATATTAAATATTTTTGTTGACCATTACAAATAAAGTATTTTTTAACGTGCTAAATTTGTTATATAGTTTCAACATTTTTTTCATATTTTTTAATTTAAAAAATTGTTAATTATTTAAAATCCTATTTGATGTGGGGAAAAATGTGAGAAAAATAATTTTTTAGATTAAAAAATTACATAAAAATTTAAAAATTTAGCTATTGCCATGAATATCAAATATTGTGGTGTATTAATGATTTTTTTTTTTGGTTTTGTTTTGTTTTGGAAGTCTTCATCGATCTTTTTCTTGTTTTGGAAGTCTGAATTTTTGCATCTTTCGCAATTAATGTTAACATGATTTATTTTGCATTGGTCGTCATGGATTTTTTCTTCTGGGGTTTTTCCTCTATTGGTTTTAAGTGTCTAATCTATTTTATGATCACCAATATCAGTTGGGTTTGCCTTAACACTCACGATGTTAGTTTTTCTATTCATATACAAAGAGGCCAAATTGTGAAGAGTGTCAATAGTTCAGTGGGTTCCTTCCTTTTCCATTTTTAACAATGTGTTTCTTATGGGGTCTTTGGACTATGTGTCATTTGTTAGATTTTTGTGATATGACATTTGTTGCCGTAAATCTAAGCCTCTATCTTTTATTCTACTTGTTCGGCAAGGAGGCAGCTAGGGTTGAAAGGATTTAGACATAGCTATGGAGGAGGACTCCATGCAACTTTCTAGGGATCCAAATAAAACTCTAAAACAAAGCAATACAACACAAGTAAGAAAATCTGTGCTAAGAGAAAATGTCGTGAGAATATCGACAGTAGTTTCCAAGAAATAGAAGAGGTTTTATATGGTTTTCATGAAGCTTGTGGCCTTACTCTGTGTACAAACAATGCTCTAAAATTGATTGTTCTTTTTCTAATAGAAATACTAGGTTAAAATGAATGTATGTTTAGCTAAATGTGTGCCTTAAGAGATGGGGTTTGTAAACATCAATATATACATGCTTGAGATCTAAGCCTCTTTCATTTATTTTGCTTGTTGAGCAAGGAGGTGACTAAAGTTCAAAGGGGTTAGACACAACTATGGAGGAAGATTTCATGCAGCTTGATAGGGATCCAAATAGAGCTATAGAAGAGAGTAATATAGGGTCAAAAATAAATCTATGCTAAGTGGAAAAGTTGTGAAAATATCAATGATAGTTTCTAAGAAATGACAGAGGTTTTAGGTGGTTTTCATGGAACTTGTGGCCTCACCTTTTGTGCAAACATTTCTCTAAAATTTATTATTTTTTTGGGGAGAAATACTAAGTTAAAATGAATGTTAGTTTAGCTAAATGTGTGACTAAAGAGATGGGGTTTTTAAATATCAACATATGCAGGCTTGAGTAGATAAAATCACATATTGCTAATAATTTGTAATATAAGGTATTCTTCTCTCTCTATTTTCTTTTCCAGATAGAGATAGGATATGCTACATATTTATTATTGTAATGACTATCCTTATTTCAAGTTATAATTTGCAAAATTTTAAGAGATAAAAATATACATTTTAAGAGTTAACGATTACTTTTTCCTTCTCTATCTTTATATGTTGGCAATCTACCTAGAGATATGATGGAAAGAGAAGTTGAAGATCTCTTTTATAGGGTTCTTAGCTTGAACTCATTTTTTATATAAGTTTTTTCCTAAAATACTTTATGATTTGAATCCATGCTTCTGCACTTGTATTAGTGTATATTTATTCCAATGAGTGTGTATTCCTTGTTGGATTTACAATTATAATATATGAAATTCACATCCATTAATATATCATTCTTTAGTCCAAGTTATAGTGCAATGATGCAAATTTATGCTTATTTTATTTCTATTGTGGCCACACTTTGAAATTTCAATGGGTAAGTGTAAGAAGTTGAGTCCACTTCTAGCGGAACATTTTGCATGTGAAACACACTTTTGGAAAAAGATGTTTTCTAGAGAATTTTCTCTACCAAATTAAAACTCATTTTATATATGATTACATATATTATAAATACATAGTTTATTTTTAAATTGGCCTGATTTTTTTAATTTTAAAAAAAATTCTAATAAAATAGGTCAATAAGCATGAAATAACAGGTTTCCTTATTTTTTATAACATTAATTTTTTTTCTATATTTTTGGAAAATAAACTATATGACATCAAACTATAGGCAATTCTTTTCACTTTGAAAAAATAAAAACTCAAAAAATGATGAGTTTAGATCAATTTATGCTTGTCATACACGAGGGGTTTTCAAACTAAAAATTACACCCAATAAAAAAATAGTAGAAAAAATATATTTAGTAAAAAATTACAAAAAAATATGCTCATCAATCTTGAGTGTCTTAAAAGTGATATTCCAAAAGGATTCAAAAAATACTTTCATTTAGGTCAATGACTATTTTGACATTTTTCTAATGTAACAATATCTATGTTTGTCTTGAATTTTCAGTTGCAAGTGTTTCTACAGTCTATTTTAAATTATTTTGGTATGCAAGTTTCTTGGTCCTCGTAGACTGGTCATTTTTCCAATTCATAGTCGCAATGGGTATAACATCTGTTCTCATCCAGTGCATTGTGCTACATTTGATAATTTTCATTTTTTATTAATGCATCTTTAGTTAGTTTATGATAGTATTAAATTCATCTTTGGTTTCAATATGTAATTTTAATTATACGGAGACATTTACCTACTTAGTACTCCACATGTTTAGACATATAATCAGAGCTTGGGTCTTCCATTAGTAAGGCTTATATAGTTTTAAAAACTATATTTTCTACCTCAGAGTGATTTTAGCTCAGTAATATTAAGGCTCCACAATGTAAAATATCTTTCTTAAATTATCTACTAATTTTATGAATTCAAAATTTGTGTGATACTGAAAAAAATGAGCTTGGTCAACTATAGTATGATTGCTTATGTAATGTTTTCCTAAGAAATTATTGCAAGTTTCATATTTTTAACATTAGTTTTCTTGGTGATTATTTTGGTAAGGAGCTAAAAATTAATTCTCTTTTCACAACATAATAGTTTCACATCTCTTGTCAATTTAAGCCTTTGACCTCTACCTTGTGAAACAACAGATTTCAACTACAACCATGATGCAATTGTGGAAATTTAACTCAAATCAGCAAAAGTACGTTTGAAGAAGTAATATTTGATTGTGCATTTTTTTTATTGATATGTTCTAATAATTCAAAAGGAATTATTATTTTTAACTTAGTTAAGTCTCTAACCTTTATGTTTGTGTACTCTAGGATGTAAAGAAAAATGAGAAGGAATTGTAGGCAAAAGAAGCAGAATTGAAGAGGACAAAGAAGATATGGTGAGGATAATTCACATTTAAATTTATTTGACAAGTGGGTAGATCATGTCATCTTCAGGGCTTTGTCCGGTGGCACTAAACCTCACACTATTAAGAAAGTGTTTTTTATTACTCTACGAGGTGTTAGAATAATATTTATTTTATTCTATAGTGTTGCTCAGTAGGTGAGCATTTATTGCACAATCTAGAAATCTCTTATTGTGTGGAAGACTCCATTTTTTTATTTTTTTTATCTCCTCGTCTTCTCTCACCATAGCCTCTATATAATACTCTAGAATTATGTAGGAAGTTTATAAAAACAACAGACTCTTGGCATTATGGGTGTAAGAAAAATACAACAAATTGTTGCTATCTATATTTAATGTTTTTTCTAATAATATAATGTTTTAGTATATTAAGCTACTATGTTTTTATGAGTTTATTATTTTCTCCATTATTTAAGTGTTCAATATGGTATCAGAGCACACTTCAATCTTGGATTGTAATGTGAAGATTTTATAGTGTAAAGATTTTGTAAAATGCTCAGCAACACTAGAATTTATTTTGTGACAAGTGAACATATAGTAGTACAGGTAAGAATTTCTACACAATTATTATTGATAAATTTTCATTTTTCATGTATCACAAGGAGTTCCACTCTTTTCCTCTCCTTGTTTGGATTATGTTCATTTATCACAAGGAGTCCCACCGGGCGTGCCAAAAAATGTTAAGGCCTTGAAATATCAACCTAAATCAGGCATTAGGGCATACTAATATCTCATGGTGACAATGGAAACCTTCCTGAGTTGTGGGTGGACTCTGATTAAGAATGAATCTCCAGATTCTAGTCCTAGTCCTATTTGATTTGGAATATCAACTATGACTGATTTCTGATTGGGGAAAAGGGAAAAAGGTGACTAAAACTAAATAAACAAACTAAAAAGGTGAGACACCAAATTTTATCTAGACTTAGAATTTGAGGCTAGCATCCACAGGACACACACTACTGAGATCTGCAGTAACATTCACTATTCAATGCATAGGCTGACCTAAAACTCACTATTACGGTTTATACCACAAATGGTGACAATTCTGCTAACAAACATGCAGATTCTACAAAGATTATTCTTAACAACCTAGAATAGGAAATAAATCAATTCTCTAATCTTATGTTGTAAAGCACTTTACACTTAAATGCAGAAAAGTTGAAAGGATTGAAAATAGAAACTCATAAAAATGTATGAATAATGGGGACAAGCTTTATTATCTTCAAAATCTACAAAATAGTTACATCAAAAATTTAAAAATATGCCAAGGAATATTTACATTCACTTGTACACAATTTGCATAAAACATGAACCGATGGCTACAAAATGCACGAAAAGGGTGCAAAGGAAAAAAAATCTCACTAACCTACCTTCCTCTCAAATTCCTAACCCCTAAAACTGATAAAGAGGCTCAGTTATATACTCCCTCATGGCTAAATTAGAAAATCTAACCCATTGTAAAAGTCCTCCAAATCAGCAAAACCTTAAATCTAAGGCATAATACATGCCTTAAATCTATCCCCTAATGTTGGCATTTGAAAAATTTACATCTTTTACAAAATAAAATACCAACATATCCAAAATACATCAAAACCCTACACCAAACACATAACCCAACCTCCACCACATATAAAAAACCTAACCCACATCTCATTTACCCTAACCAAGCCTAAACATCGACAACATCACTAAGGTCAACATGACCAAAGTCTATGCAAAAATATCTCCATCCAACGTGGCATATGTTGTACAGTCGTGGCATTAGGAAAGGTCTATTGTGCTCTACAGTTGTCTTGAAGCATTTACTCCTCTCTGATAGTATATTTCAAATCCACCAAAACTTGGGCATATGCGTTGTTTTCGAATCTCATTTGGTTTTTTTTGCATTTGGTGAAGATGTTAGGGTTTTGAAACCCCAACCTTATAGCTCTAACATGCTGTGATTGTGGCACTATTTTTGGCTTCTCTGTTGTTTCTCTATATTTGGATTGTGGATCTGAAAGTTGACATTGTGATGTGTTAATTATGTTGTCATTCTCTGGGCTCTTCTCTGATCTTTGGGCTGAAAAAATAGCTTCATCTCTATATTTTTTTCCATCTCTGTCTGCAGCTAGTAATGTGCATTCATGGAGCTCAGGCTCCATCTAGCAGTGAGTAATATTGTGAAGTTAAACGATCTTGGGCTCATTGAATGCTTTGACATTACAGTTCACTGTGAAGAACAGAGAGCTCAGGCTCTTTTCTCCATGGGCTCTACAAACTGGATCTTCAACTGCCATAAATTATGGCACTCTTTATGCATGAACTCCATTGAATTCAGGCTCTAACTTCCACTTCTCTACATGTAACTTACAGATAAGTTACTCTCTTTACATTCTGTCTTGACTTGAACATGTTTTTTTATACATCATTGCATTACAAAGTTTTTGAACACTTGAGTTAAGTTCTATCACTGCTTTCAATAATTTGTTTCTTTTACCATGTTCGTTTCAAATGATTCTGGAGTTTTTTCAATCTGGGTATCCATCTTTCATGGAAAATAAATATTGGTTTTTCTATTAATTTTCTTTGTTGACTCCACCATATTTATAGATGCCTTTTCTATCCATGATTTCTGTTAGATATACTTCTTGTTGTTGTTCTTCTTGGTTTTGAGCACTTTAGAACACCCACATAGCATCTTTTGTGATTTGGATGCCGAGCTTCATCCAGTTGATGTCTTCAGTTAGTAATAAACACACATTGTTGGCTCCACTCTATCTTTTTTCTTGCTTTAGCTCACTGCATGTTTGAATGTTACCACTGGATGTCTACATCTTTGTCATATGTTGTCTCCTTGGGGTTTTGCATCTTGATAGTGGTTATCATTGTTGGAACACCCTCATTCTCTATTAGAACCATGCTACTCTCTGTGCACAATGTCGATAATGTATGTTTACATCTTTGTTGAAACTGTGCCCTGTTATTATGTATGAACATTACAATATAATAATGACTGGTGTTTGCAATCTGTCTTCTTGAATCCAATGAGAAATTGACACATGGGGTT
>MU217887.1:33261-53413 GCA_018584345.1 Thuja plicata | reverse complement strand
ACACTTCGTGATCCATCACCAGGATGAAATATAGCATAAGAGAGAAAAAAGTGTGATCCGAAATGTTGATGCAAAAATATTCTACATAATCGAATCCATAAACTCTTGTAGATGAGATATAAATGGTGAGATAGATTGATAGAGAGATTTAAGGAGATATAGAGAGGATTTGGATAGATAGACAAAGGGACAAATACTTAGTTGACCTTCCATACCTCTTCGACATACCTATTGCACACTAAGGTGTGATTGCTTGTTTGTAACCTTGATTTAAGTTAATTAAAAGAAAATGTTTGTCCCAAAATTCAGTCTAACACACTTCGAGTTAGTAATGTCTAATTTCTTATGTATGTCATTTGTTGCCCTTTGTAATCATGTAGTTGGTTATTTTGAATAGCTAAATCATACTCTTATGAAGATCTATTTTCTTTTAGTCATTTTTCTTAACTGATTATTATTATAATCTTACTTTAAATAAATAAATACAAATTCTCCAATAATTTAGTGTAACATTTTTGATATTTCATCACCAATTTCTTTGGTGCACACAAAACAAACACAACTTCCCTTATCAAACCCCACTACACGACGATTGTGAAACAAATTGGAGTAAAATTTGAAATTATAGCCAGAGGAACCTGGGAAAGTATGATAACCTAATAATTAAAGTTAAGCATAGATGTGAATGTGACTTGTACTCTTGGTGGACTTTTAATGTTAAGGATGTTATGAGACAAAGAAAGGAGAAAGGACTAGATTACACATTTCCTTGCAAAAGCACTAAATGCAATAACATCCCAGCACCCATGACTCAAGGATTGTGAGAATTTTATGGTGAAGCTTAGCAATGAATCATTATAATTTTAGTGCTATTAGTAATTAAACCCACTTTAATTTTATATTTAGATGTCTCCTCTAATATTTCTTTATGTGTTTTCTTTATTCTAGGGTTATGATGTTTTTATTGACACAATTATAAAATAATCATTTCAATTTAGAGTTGTCATTGAATTCCTAATTCAAATTTAAACCTAAACGTATCCTCTCATGACCATTTTTTAAACTTAAACCTATTCTATTATGATAAAATTAAAGGAAATTTAAAAGCTTTAATTTAAAGTAAGGGTGATGATATAATGTTTCTCCAATAATCTAGTGTAGGGGAGTGGAGCCAATAAGTGTACGGGGTCCAAAATGTGTGATGTTAGTGGTGCTGATAGGGGCCCACACGTTAGCACCTAGACCCTATAAAATGTCCACATAGATTTGAAAATTCAAACAAAAAATAACCAAAAATTAATACATATTAAAATGCATCATATAAGGATAAGTTTCATATTTTATAAATGCACCAAATAAAAAATTAGGTCCATTTCCTATCAAACAAGCAATCTACAGTTCTCATTGACAGGTTATGATGCGAGTTAAAGTGGGCCTCTCAGTACATAAAAGACAAATTTTTTTCCTGCAATACACATCATGTCTAATCACTTACATGTCAACATTAAACCCTTAAATGAGGATCACCACCTCTTCTACAGTGCACGGTACAATCAAGTGTAAATGTACCAAGTTGGTGCTAATTCTGCAGAAGTCTGTGACCAAACATTTTGGCACAAGAAATAGGCACCCATTTTTTTAAAAAAGGGTGCCCGTTAAGCTTCGGGGGCCCGAGCCATAAATATAAAACTGGGTGCCCATTTAGGTTTGGGTGACCGAAATTAAACGGGCACCCGATTTTTGAAAATTGGGTGCCCATTTCACAAATATATTAATTTTTTTGTTTTTAACTGTCTTGCAAGTCATTTTCACAACTTGCAAAATGGAATCACAATTTCAGCGTATGGGTTCCCATTTTGAGTGCTACCATCAACCCCCTTAGGTATTGTTTTCCCAATTCTAGGTATGTACCATTATTTTTTACTATTTTTATTTATTTTTTATTATGTTTTTTATTAAAAATTGTAGCTTATTGTTATTTTTAAATAGTTAGACAAGTAATTTTATAGTTTCAAATTTTTTTTCTAATAGCGTATAAAAACAATGTATTTTATGTTGAATTTTGTTATTTTTAGTTTTAATTTATGTTGTAAATTATCGTACAAAATAAGAAAACTAAAAAAAAATTGTTAAAACTTAAAACCCTAGGTAGAAAAAAAAAGCATAAACCTAGACACAACTAAAATAAGAAACCTTAAGTAGAAAACAAAATGTAAACCTAGACACAACTAAATCAACAAACCCAAGGTCTAGAAATATAATAACAAACACTCTCTCTCTCTCTCTCTCTCTCTCTCTCTCTCTCTCTCTCTCTCTCTCTCTCNACACACTCTCTCTCTCTCTCTCTCTCTCTCTCTCTCTCTCTCTCTCTCTCTCTCTCTCTCTCTCTCTCTCTCTCTCTCTCTCTCGTGTTTTTAAATTTATATTTCTAAATTATGTTGTATGTAATTATAAGTCTTTTTTTAAGGTAAAATGTAAATTATATAGTGATTATAAATTTTCATATTTGTATATATATGTGGATTATATCCATGGATCATTTTGACATTGATCTCAAGCTATTAGGTTAGTAGGCACCACCACCTGCACCTCCACCTACTCCTGTCGAATTGAGCGAGAATATTAGGAGATGTGTACATGTCATTATGCAAGACATCAATACCATTAGACGTGATCCTCATCCACCTCCCAAGCTATTACACCTTGCAGAGAGCATGCAAGGCATTCTAGATTCTGTACAGTCATCACAATCTAAGCTAGATAGTTTTTAATCATGGAGAGACTCCATACATGCCTATTATGCTGACGAACTCTCTTATAAAGAGGTCAACGATTTAAAAATTATAAAATCATATGAAATATTATTTTGTGAACCCTAAATTGGGTGAGGAGATAGTTTGCAAGAAACCACGTATTTCTATAAGACGGTGTCAACATCTGTAGATAGCTTATCATTTTTGGGAGTGGTGGTGGATAGTATTTGACCATCCACCACATGCCAATCATGAGGTCCCCCTATATGTTTCGAAAAAAATATGGGCTGAATTTGAATTGGGTAAGAAAACCAATTACTTTGATATGAAATAATTCTAGGGTGTTGGTTGGGGTATGCCACAAAATAGGGAAGGGGCCAAATTGAGTGATAGAACTAGAAATCATGTATATAATGATCCCCTTGTTCTTCTTCCTAATCCATTAGTGCCTTCATGTATCTATCATTGATCACTACAGTCACCTCTTGGTTCACTGAGTGCCATTTTGTGTAATTTGTAAGAGCAGTTGACCTAGGCGAGGGTTTCCTCTAGCATAACACATGTTTGCACAAGCTATGCGGATATATATAAGGGTCCCTAGAGTGAGAATGATGGTACTAATGCTTCCCATTATGGATATGATGATACTGATAGTGGCACACATGGTGATGTTAGAGATGAGATCATATCATATGTTGATTTTTTCTATGTTGATGATGATCATCTTGCAGAGGTAAATTTAATTATAATTTATAGTACAATATTAAATTCCATATTTATACACATATCAACCATAACATGTGGATTTTTTAGAAAACAAAGGAGGGTTGACACTAGGTCATTTAGCGACCATCATCATATCATCTCCACACCTCGAGATCTCGGTGACCCATTCATGGTATGCACTTTGATCTAGATACATTTAAAGTAAATAATTAAAACTGTAATTGATAATATGTTTGATATATTTTTTGCAATTTTGTAGGGTGCTTCATGTAATATAGAGGTTAGAATTTCTTCATGCTCTTCCCTACTGGTCATTGAGGCTTAGCCTCATATACCCATAATATGTTTTTCATTCATTAATTTTAAGTGTTTATATGCTTACTAATTTATGTACAACTTTTTTTCATGCTTATTTTTTCACAATTGTAGGATTTTGGATTGTCTCATGTTGCATCACCTTTATGTCCTGACTCATCAGTGACATTGGCTACATGTTAGACATATAATGTACATGCTTTTGTTCCGTAAATTTATAGTCAAGTTATATACTTTAAAATTTATTTATATACACATTTGACTCATACTTTATATATGTTGTTTAATTCGACCACACTATGACTCTTGGAATGGCTATAGGATTGAGCCAAATGCAACCATTGACATTGTCCTTTGAGGTCATGATTAAAATTAACTTTGCAATGTCTATTCTATACCTGCCTTTTATACCTAGATTATCAAAATTTTGTAATATTTGTTTTTACAAGACTTGACTGCATCCACTTTTATAGTCTTCTAATGTGATCTTTTAAAAATGTGCAAGAGGACAAGGGAACTCAAGACAAGACACATCACAATGGTGCCTCTCAGTCACCTTCATGTGGAGTGAAGAGGACTGTAGATCATCTCGATGAGTAGAGTTAGATTATATATGTTACACAAATTATTTCACTTTTTTTTGTCACATGTTAGACCTTGTTTTTGATATTAGACATGTTAGACCTTGTAATGTTATTATATGATAGGCATTTTATGATGGCACGTGTTATACATGTTATCGAGACATATTATTATGTTATTTGGACTTGTTGTTAGAGTAGGACTTTGTTGTGTGATTAAATACATCATTAGTTGATATGATGGACATTATGATACATATTATTTCAGGACTTGTTATGTTATTTATCATATTCATGGACTTTTTAAATCCTATTTGGTAGTTTTTTTTAATAGTGGTTTGAATCTATATATATATGATTTTATATAATAAATAGGTTTATCTAAATATCAATTGTAATTTGATCATTAATATTAGCCATTTCTTTATGTAATTGACAAGAGAATTTGATTTTAAAACTAACATTAATCAAATAACTTATTATATAATTGACATGAAACAATATAGATGTAACTAATATCGACTTCAAGATTAACTATAAAAAATAATCTATCTAACCATGACATATTAATTTGAACTATGAAATACGGATGTACAAAAAACTATAGCATTATCTATTAGTGAGCATAGGACTATACAACTATGCATTGAACTTATATTTAAAACAAAATTTGATGAATAAAAGTGAACTCATGTGTTTTATAAAACCAAAATTGGACAAACACAACTTTGCATTAAACTGCATAAATAGTTCATGTCTATGTTCTTCTAGAGGTCTTGCATCATAAAAATGAATGTTGAAATGTTAGAAAATATATATTTAAATGTAAATTTCATTTAAAGTCAATTATCATTTATGTCAAATTTAAATCAAGGATCCAAAATTTAAATAAATGAATTGCACTCACCTAGTATTACAACTTTGATTAGCCAAAAGTTGTAAAACGCACAAGTTGACTGTCATCTACGTTTTCCAATTGTACTTGACACCTGAAAACCCAAATTAATTAGCTCTACATATAAGACTTGAAAGAAGACATCTACATATAGAACTACATATAAAAAATAATAATTAACAAAAACTTACATGTATAAATTTGATTCAACCTAATGTACCATCAACATCCTCTCTTTTCTACAATGCATCTATGTTTGCCTCATGCTCTTCCATTGAAAATTTCCTTAATATTTTATTATCAGGTCTCCCTTTGTATATTTCCAATTTGATATTTGTTTCCACAACCACATGAGAATAGTGTATAATCTTCTTTTATGATTTGTAGTCTTCAAAAGTTGCTAAACCATTCCTTCTTGTTAGGTATTTGCATATCCATGTACCAAAAACCACAATGGACCCAATTGGATATTGAAAACCATCATCTTCTACTTCGTAATATATAAAAAAATTATTAGGTTCTACACATCGAGCTAGCCAATACTCAGTCTTCTCTTCATTATTCTCAGGTGCAACAACAACATACAAATGTCCTGCAAAAAAAAATTAAGTACATGTACAAATAATAATTGTTATAATTTTAATTCAAATACAATAATAAATTATATGACATACATAAAGACTGTAATTTAAAGTTTTACAAGAAATTAAATTAAATTACCAGATTGTATGAGGTCTAAAACACGATCATAATCTTCTGATACAAATGCATGATTTAGGTCTTCATTTCTCATATCATCTTGATATTGTGTCTGACTAGGACTTAAGAATTTATGTTTCCATTCTTCAACCCATTCCATATTCTCGCATTCTTCCCATTCACATGCAACACAAAATTGACAAAAACATGCAAGCTCTCTAGTCCATATAGTCCAAGTGTTAGAATTAGAACTCTAAATGAATGCCATTTGGCTGACCCACTGATTGTATAACCATCATATCTTGAAAGGGTATTCTTCTCTTCAATTAGCCAGAATAAACATCTGATTGTAGAGTTCTGACTTGATCTTGTAGACAAACTTGTTTTACACCATTTACTAATTGCACGTGCATCTTTAAATTTTCTTTTCATCAAATTTGATTTTCTCTCTACAAAGGGCTCTCTTCACACATGTACTAGCACCATAGTGTTCTCCTTTCCTATGTAATGCCTAAATAAAATTAAAATATGTTGGAAATTAATTTTCTTATGTGTCCTACTCAACCAATAAAACATTCCACCATTCTTGAAATGCCCTCTGCAATTATTTGACCTTATTAGATATTGAGTTATATGAATTTATCTCTCCCTTAAATTCTCATAAAAGGTTTTAAAGCAATACTGGAAAACTCTAATGAGTATAATTTATTATCAATCATATCGAAATGGTACTCTCTCAAAAAAATTTGATCCTCTTCTGTACTATCAGGTGCATGCCTATAGACAATATGAACAAAAAATGTTACTTGCACTTAATTATAATATTGCGATTGGATCTCATCTTGTAGTGCAAGTGTGTTGTTCTTTGCAAAGTCAATGACTGAAAGTATACTACCAATTGGAAATGTATTCTTGCATATGCGAAACTATCCATCAAGCCATCTAGCATTTTGAGAGTGTTTCACATATTTAGGTACAACCTTACTCTTGAATTCAATCATAAATGCATGAACAATAACTTTTTCAGTAATTATATCACACCATTTTCCAACCTTTCGGTCCTTGAATGGATACTCAATAGTTTTAAATCTTTTTATATCTACTAATTATTGTCCAAAAATAAATGAAATATTTTCATGCAAACATTCATCTAAAAATACAAGATTGCCACATACATCACATAAACTAGAAACACATGCATTTAAAAGAAAAATTTTATCATTAGGTGGGTTACACAACAAACCTGATATCATCTCCTTTACAGTTTGAGGTGGTATATTTATACCACATTCCTGCAATATTTCATTAGTATGCATGGTAGAACGTATAGATCAAAATACATCATAATGATAACAAAATTGAACATGAGTTTTAAAACAACACATGACTCTTTCCTTATTAATCCTTACATACCATGGTTTATATTTTTCAAAAGATCTTTGACTAATACTAATAGTTAACACCTTAACGTCCATTTTTTTATACAATTCAATTTGAGTCATATCCAAAAGGCATCTTGTATGTGGATCATGAATTTTTGAGCTGACTCTTAATTTAAGAACATCTCTGGCATTAGGTGATACTCTTGTATTATCGTGCCAAAAATTTTCAATCAAAGTTTTGACTTTACCAGTAAGTTTAATGTCAGCCTCAGGACTCTGCCACTAAATTTCCATAATAGTTTGTTGGATCACTTTCAAAGTTAACTCTTCTCTTTAAAACCCTTGCTAAATTTTTACAATGCATATTAAGATATCCACTTATGTTTGTCATCATTATTTTATCAGAAGTATTTTTGTTTACTAAAGCTGTTGTTATTGCTCATCGTGCCACATTCCTATCTCTAGAATGACTTCTCTTTCTGATTGTGTCAAAGGAACTAGCAACAGTTGAGACAACTTATTTTAGAGACTCATCCTTCTTCTTAGATTTTACATAAATTCCTAACATCTTCATCACTTTTTATATTTTAGTCATTTTAATTAGTTTACATTAAAACTCAAATTTCCTATTATAAAAAAATTGTCTAAACAATCTAGTCGTATGTGTCCTAATCTATCTCCATGAAGCCACACCACATATATTGTCTATCACATCACTTTTAATTTGAAATTTTTCATTCATTTCATTATCATTCAAAGGGGTTTCTTTCTCAATTGGTGTTTCTATGTCTACATCCACATTGTTGATTTAAATTGTCATTTGATTTTCAATTTCAATTGGGGTATGAATTTCACTTTCAATTAGGGTTTGACTTTTAGTTCCTTTATCATTATGATTAACATTACTAATTTGTGATGTTTGATGTGCAATAAAAATTGTTAACTTCTATTTTCAGGAAGAAAATCTAAATGATTTAAAGAGTAACCCACTTCTACAAAAAGATCATGTTCTTTATCGGAATAAGTTTCATTTGGCTATTAAGACATACTTGTATCCAATACTGGATTAGAAGATGCACCTAAATTTTCTCCTATTGAATTTTATTCTTCAACCTCTACATCGTTCATGATGTCCTCAATGTTCTCCTCTTTTGAAATGATTGTTGAACTCGATGCTCCAACATTATTCAGTTCTTGAATTCTTTCTCTTCTTTCTCATTTTTTTTTTTCTTCCTTCTCTCTATTTTTTGCAACCTCTTCTGCTGTCATAACCTTGCTTTGTCTCTTTTTTGCATTTTTTTGATCCCATGTTTTCACCAAAATTTGAATTCAAATTATTCTCTTCATGTCAAATCCAAAACAAGACAAGAAAAGAGAATTTTGATTCAAATCATTCTTTCTACAACACATATATATCATAAAAATGATTGAATTATCATCAATCATTGAGATCATGTGAACAATCCTTTTTTTTATTTGTCTTTAACAAGTCTTTAAGAAATGTGCATGTGTTATTTAAATGAAATGGGTGCCCTTTTCTAAAATGGGTGCTTGTTTATGTTTCAACTGTCCAAATAGAAACATACACCCATTTTTTGAATTTCAAAAAATGGGTTTTTTGTTTCTTAAAAATAGGAGTGGGCACCGTACTGCCACACTGGTTTTTGGTTTGGGGAAGGCTTGGTTCCACCAAGCCTATGCTTGGCCCTACAAAAATATGGCTAAGGTATTGGAATATAAAATTTCTGCCTTGTCGTAATGTTTTTGAGGCTTTCGTAAATTATTTTTTTGAGGAAACAAAAACCCATTATAGTTCTTATTCTACATATTATAAAAATATAAATTTTATAGTGATATGACTAATTTTAGTATTTTTACAATATTTATTAAGACAAAGTGATACCTAAACTTGAAATTGTAAGGTTAACTAAAATTTTAATAACTTTTTTAATTTTATATTTTTGAATAATGAATTATATAACATCAATCTACATATAATTTCCTTCATGGTAAATATTTGTTTTTGAAAAAAGTGAAGATTTCATCAAATTTTGGTGGTCGTACACCAAACGTTTCAAAAATGTACTTTACAGTTGATTAAAAATTAATAAAAAAGAATATTCAATAAAAAAAGAAAAATATTATCATCAATCTCTGGTGTTTTAGGTACCTTTCCCAGGAAGGATTCACAAAAATTCATTTATTTACTTCAAAATAGGGTGGTCGTATACGTGTGTGGTATGGTTTTGAAACAGGCATTTTGAAAAAGTTGTTTTTAAATGTGCCAACTAAAATGTAATTTGTACCATGTGGGTATTAAAATAAATTACATATTTGAAAAGTAGACTCTGAGCATTAAATTTTCTATTGCTGAAATTTTTTGAGATTCAATCTTTAAGTGCCTCAAATTTTGATATCAATTGACAAAAAAATTGAAAACCAGGGAAAACACTTCCACTTTTTGCCTAAAAGTGGGACTTAACTTCTTACATCCACCCTCAAAATAGTGTAACAAGGAAAAACATCGATCGAAAACATGTACATTTTTTCCACCTCATTACAACTACTTAGTATTGTACTACCTATGTAGATGCTACCCCTGTAATTCCCATCATTCCAGCCAAAATATGTCTTCATTCCTCCTCAAGCGCACAAGATGTGGTCACTTCAACAATAAACCACCTACAATTTCAAAATCAAATTTTGTAAGGATAACAATATCCATTAAAGACCAGTCAAATCCTAATGCAAAGTATCCATCAAATGAGTTCTTGCAAATAAAGCTTCAAATTCAAAATTCAAATTTGTAAGAATGTATAAATCAAAGACAAGTAGATTTCAGACCATCTTATTCATCCCATTAAGCACTCAATGAATAGAACAAAGAAAGTAGAGCACATAGAAACAAGAATTGAAGCTATTTATCAAGGTATGTATGTGTTTATTATTGGTTTATGTTATTTTTATATTATATTTGTTCTTGATATAATTTCCACGTATGTATCCATTCTACTATTTCCTTCATGTTCATTTCTTTTTCAGCTTTCCATACCCTTAATAGTTTCTCACATCCTCACGTGTTTTTGGTTGTTTCTACTATTTTGTTCATGTTCATTCCACTTATAATTTTGTAATAATCTATGTTTCTATCCTTCCTACTATTTCTTTCATGTTCATTTCACTTATAGTTTTTACACATCCATGTTTCTATACTTTCTACTGTTGCATTCATGTTCATTTCACTTATAGTTTTTACACATCCATGTTTCTATACTTTCTACTGTTGCATTCATGTTCATTTCATTTAAAGTTTTATATAACCTCATTTGTGCTCATTCCTTCATGTTCATTTCACTTACATTTTTCTATACCTTTACTTCTACCGTTTCGTACATGTTCATTTTGGTTACATTTTTAGAAAGGAGTAAAAAGAAAGCTGACGACAAAAATTGAAGCTAACTTTCCTTGTATTTATCTTTTTGAAACTCCTCTGTACTATTTCCTTCATGTTCATTTTACTTATAGTTTTCTATACCCTTTTCTCTAGTATTAATCTCATGTTCATTTTAGTTACATTTTTGTATACACTTCCCATTTAACATTATTTGTATGCATTTCACTTTCACTATTATATCCTTTCTATATTCTCCTTGCTGTTTGAAACTCCTTTCTACTGTTTATAATGTATCTATCATTTTATGTTTTCAAATATTTAAAGTACTTCTATATTTGTATTGACAAAAATTCCATTTCCACTTAAGAATCACATCTATCTGTTTTCAAATTTTAAAGTGCCTCTATATTTGCATTGATGCTGATTTTATTTCTACTTATCTATCATATGTATCCTTTCTACTGTTTACTATTTCATGTATTCTTTCCTTCCTTCTCATTCAATTTCCACTTTTCTTATCATTCACTTCCTATTTCACATCCTCATGCTATCCTATCACATGACTTATAATATTAGGCATTATGCAGATGACAATACACAACAAACCATGATCCGATCCAAGAAAAAAGGACTTGGACACAACTAACTGCTAATATTAGTAATAGAGACCAACACTATCAAATTGTTATGAACTATAAATATGATAGAGATGACTATTTGAAATCCCATAGGAAACTAATAACTATAGGTCTTATAGAAACCTATCCTCTAAATGATGTAGCCAAAGATATCATAGCATATATCTATGAAACTTGCTCTCCTTTAGCCTACAGACCGATTCCCCACACAAAATGCATAGTGGAGATCCCAAAGTATATCAAAATTAAATGTCATCATCCCACAGAGCTAGTATAATTAAAGACACAATGAAATAATGTCACGTAAGAGTTTTTTTGGTTCGTCACCATAGAGACCAAAAATAATAGGTAGCTACCATTTTGCATCATCCTCAAACAGACAACATAAACATACATTTACAAATAGTGGTACATGTATGATATAACATGTAACAACATATATAAGAAGTGAGATACAAATCTAGATGAATATTATGATACATCGATTCCGTTATCACCTTGAGCCAACATGGAAACATAGGTCATATAAAGAAATCTAAATAAAATTTATATCAAGAAGCACATCATGGGGAAGGCACATTACAATAGGAAAACATAAAGACTCTACCACACAAGAGGATCTAGTTAAGCATATTACCTACCTCCCACCTCCTTCCCCCCTCATCGGGGTCTATAGTTTTTGGGGATGGTGGAAAACACACACAAGCAAAAACATCAAGCATGTTAGAAGAAACAATAGATAGTTCAAAATGAGGACCATGCTGTGAATATTGGGTCACTTTATTTGTCGCTATGAATAAGAGATATTTATTTTGGAAACAAATTTGGTAAATTATGATTAACATTAATAAGCTCATACATATCATCAGAATCAGTAGCACGAATATCATCATTATTTGTAGAAAAAGCATCAGCATTAAGAGTATCTTCGTCATCCAAATTAATTGTAATAGAATCTAAGATATGAATATAATTATCATCTTTGTTCAATTTCATCCTTTTCAAGTTAACTTCCTCCTTGGGTTCAAGATTGGTATGGTCAAAGTCACTCAAAGCATCATTAGGTGTTTTGGGAGAAGAAATATTTAGGGAAGCATGTTGATAGGCTCTAACGTGAAATTTACAATGATGGTCACGAGCATAATGATTACGTTTGGTTTTACTATAAATTTTGTTTGGTTCAGGATCAATTGACATTAAGTCCTTTTCTTCCTTAGGAGTAGAAACATAATGAACCACACTACAATGAGAGATTGCTAAGAAAAAAATTAATAAGATATAGGAGGTAGAACTAAAGAATATATAGGAGGTGTAGGTGGTGTCGGAAGACATCCAGGTTTAGGGAAAGGAGATGGGACATCCTTAGGATTTATAAACTCACAAATCTTTTGGAATTTTTAGTTTTGATATGATTGAAAGGGATTATTTCTATGAGGTTGATTTGGTTGAGGCATAGGAGGCCAAAATAAATCAAGGTCAATAGACTCTAGAGCTAGGCACTGAAGATTGATAAGACTATGATTAACAGTCAAGATTTTTCCATTGTGGGGAAATTTCAGACACTTATAGATATGGAGGCTACAACTTTCATAGAGGTAAGACAAGGAAGACCAAGTCTGACTTGAAAATGATTGAAATTTGGGATGAAAAAAAGGTGACATCTAAAATTTTACCACAAAATTCAATAAGAAATGAAATAGAAGCATGAGTAGGATAAAGGAAACCATTGCAAGTTTGGATCATAACATCAGATTTATCATAGACATCATGTTGCAATTGTCTATTGAAAATATTTTCTTCAGTTATCACATTCACCATGCAAGTAGGGTCAATAAGAACACCAAGAGAATCAAGATCATTAACCTTTGCAAAAATATAAAGAGGACCATCAGGTGCTTTAATTATCTCACTAAGGTTAGATTTAATGCAAATCTCAGGCTCAGGTTTGGTTTTTTGTTTAGGTGGGATTCATCAATGAGGTTGATAAAATTCTTGGCTTTAGTACTCTTATCATCATATTCAACAACATGAGTGGAAGAAGAAGGTAAAGGTTGGGTAGACTCAACAATATTGGTCGAATGAGTTAGCAAAGGGTTGACCAGATTTGCAAGTTTTGGTTGGGAGGTGCTATGAATTTGTTTCCTTGATCATTAATATGGTCAACAGATATAGCATTATAATCAATGAGGTCTTGAATAACTGATTTCAAATGGAAATAGATATAGCATTAGAATCAATGAGCTCCTAAATAAATGATCATTAATTCGCTCAACAAATATAGAGTTAATGCCCTTCTCCTTGTATCTATAGTCTCTAAGGCTTCCATCATCTCCCTCAAGTCTGTCAATTTCCCATCTACTATTGCACTAACCCTTAGAGGCATCTTGACTACAACCTCTCAATAAATCCCTCCTCAAGTATATAATTTGTTGTTTTGATATGACTATGATAAAGAGTGTCCAACACACACAACAAAAGAAAGATCTTTCAAACAAATTGACTATTCAAATAGGTGATTACTCTTCACAAAGCTACAGGGACCTCACAAGGTTCCTAGGTGCTCATATGGCTTCAATGCCCCAAAAGTGAATTCATGCCTCCCAACCCTTTTATAACTATTGGAATACATTATAATAGGTTCATTTTACTTTCTCAAAGTCATTTTGGAACTCTCCCACAAATAGACCACACTAAACCCTCCAACACCTACTCACACAAGCCTATCTCCAACTAGGGCTCCAACTTGTCTATAAGAACAACTCATAAGACCACGTAGATATGCAGAAACCCAAGGAACTTTAGGAAAACTCTATGGAGACTCTTCTTCATGGAAAAATCACCACTATTCACCCTCCCATCCACCCCAAAAGGTCATAAATAACAGCTACTATAGAAATACTGTCTCATTATGACAATCACAAGTAATTAGGATACTCATAATAATATGAGCCATCTCCACTCTCTAGGGCTTCCTAATACCTTAAAATTTCACTAAGGTCTCCCAAAAAACATCCCCAACTCTCATCTTATCACCAAAACCATCTGTTGTATCATATTCTCAAAGTCTCATTCCACTAGTTCATTAGGACAACAACATACCCAATTTTAGGACAATCATAAAAATCAAGTATTTTGACCAATCAAGGGCCACAAATGCTTTATTAGGGTCTAAAATAAGCCTTCAAACATATAAAATACTTAACCAAACCTATGTGATCCCAATATTGCACTTATTTCATCCCACACATCACCAACTTGCTTCCATTTTCAGTCCAATACACAAAACTCAGTTTTTGTATCACTCTTAGCACGTGCCAACTTGTGCATGTAACCCTGCATCAAAAGAAAAGAAAAAATATACATTTAAAAGGGCCATCCCATCCATTGTCATGGTTTTTTGATGACGAGATGACCAACAATTAAATTATTTAATGTCACTAGTTACCCTAGCAAGGGTTTGTGACAATTTTCACCAAAACTTTAATAAATTGCTCAAAACAAAGTGAAAATGAATGAAACCAAAAGGTAATTATAGAGGATTCATCCCTAACATGTTCAATATATTTCCAAATAAAATTAACATGTTTACTTAACGAAAAATTCAATAGAATATACCGTCACACCTAAAAACTATGAAAATGTAGGGTAAAACTTCAAAGTTTATTAATTGTGCTTGATTACATCATCCAACCGACCCTTTGGTTAATTAAATAGAGGTATATATAGATTTTTCCTTCCCTCCAATGTTCATAACTGACATTTGAATGCTAACCAACCTCAAATCACCTTTAGTGCACTTTTTGCAATAAAATTGCCTTGACAACTTTTTGTCAATATTGACACAACTTGATTCATTGTCTATAATAAGACCTCTATGACCTAAAACCATTACGAATACATATATATAAGCCCAAATACCCTTCAAATGATAAAATACTCCATTTTATGCCTTCAACACACTATTACCCTATAATGGCAAATTTGACAACATTGAGACAATCATGACCACAACTTGGATTCAAACCTTACAAATTGGTCTCAAGGACCTTATTACATGAAGAATGATCATTCATAACCTTATTACATCTTGACATGACATTAAAACTAGAAATAACTCATGGTGGCCAAATGGGAGCATCTAACTATCTAGGTGCTCCTACAACAAATTGTAAAATAATCATTCAAGTTATTCATCACTATTAAGCTAAATACCCGTCAATTTCACATCTTATTTCATCAAATGATATAGATATCTTACCCAAAAAAACTATTAAATTTTTTAATTTCATAATTGTTTTTGTAGAAGTAAATGTCTAAATTATCATTTATAAAATAATATTACGAAAATTAAATAAATTCACAGTATTTAAGCGTAACAAACATAAAAGTTATTTTCATATGCCTTAAACATGCTCTATATAACTACTAGCTCAATCCAACCTATAAATTTCTTCATATCTATTTAAAAGATGTATTTCTTTAAATATACATCTTATTAATTTTCTTACTTCTAATAAATACATTGATTTAAAAAAAAATTAAATTTCACTACTTACATGAGGATTTATGGCTTTGATTTTATTCCAATATTCCCCACCTTCCTTCAATGTCTTCCATTCTTCATTCGTATAATTGAACTGATCTAGTGCTTTCAATTTCTCTAATCCCGCCACTCTCTTCAATTTGAAACAATCAATAATAAAGAATCGTTGAAGACATGGCATTGCTCCATCCTCCAATTTTGGGAACTTTTCCAATGAGTGTAAATCTTTAATAATCAAAATACGGAGTTCTGGAAACCCTCCTGACTTTCCAAACGCCTCTGACAATTCTTTGCATCTTCCATTCATCTTTATTCTCAAAACTGCTAGATTGTACATTCCTAATAATTCTGAGAAATCACTACTTTTAGAGTCAATTAATTCCAATTCTCTCAGATTTGCCAACCCATGTATCCAAGTTGGCACAATAAACCCCTCTAATGTTAGTGTTTCGAGATGTTTCATTGGTTTCATTTTCTCCGAGAAAAGAAGATGCCTTCTCCCAGCATTGAGAAGATGCAGACGACGCATATTTACCAGTTGCCCGAGGATTCCTTCTTCCACCCTCTTCAACTCCCTCTCGTGCTGAGGACGAATCAGCGCTTCCTCAACCTCACTCATATTCACCAAATCTTCTAACCTCATGAATCCGTCCTCTTCTATGGACAACCGCAAGTAACCTGATCGCAGTGTTCTCAAAGCGGCCAACTTTGATATTCCTTTTAGCAGGCGAACAATACCCCTGCATTCTAAATGCTGAAGACATCTAAGTTCACCTATCCATACTGGTAACTGAGTACAATAGCGAGATAAAGAAAGAAACCAGAGGCTTTTGAGATGTCTCATCCACTCCGGTACCTCGGTAATCATTGTCCCATTTAAATTCAGGACTCTAAGAAGAACCATCTTTCCAAGAGATGCGGGCAATGCAGAGATCTTTGTCCAGCTCAAATCTAGAACGCGCAGCCCTCTCATACTGGTAAACAAGTTTTCTTGAATGCTTGTAATATCCCAATTAAAAGACAGTGAGAGTGTACGAAGATAATCAGGACGGTTATCTAAGATGGCCAAATCTTCCAGATCTTTCTTGTCCAATAAAATCCGACGCCACCCACTGACACCACTTGTATATTGTAACGACATTTCTTCAACAGAAAAAATACATTTATCTTATCTTGATATGTGCATGGCCAAATCATGCAACAGGTCATGAATTTTACAGTATCTTGTTATAAAATCTCGGTAGCTAATTTCCTGACATAGTTGAAGAAAACAAAGCTGGGCAAGTTGATCCAACCAGTCCCAACCCATATCCAACTGCTCCTCTCCTGCTGGGACGAATCCCTCCGCCACCCACAGGTTTATCAAGTACACAGGATTTATCTCCTCATCCTCGGGAAAGAAGGAAAGATATGCAAAACACGGTTTAAGGTGTGAGTTAAGAGTCATAACTCAGTTTCAATATCTCCATGACAGAAAGGTGGTCAGGGTCACCAATGGGAGTAACCACTCTTTCCAGCTGACGGCGCTTCAACTCACATTTGCTGAGAAGAGTGGAGTTTGCCAGAGATGCTGCTATCGTTTTGATAGCCACAGGTAAATTTCCACATTGCTTTACAATCTTCTTGCCCTCCTTTTCCAGATGCTGTGGTGCTCTATTTCCCACACAATTCGGAAATGCATAGATACGAAACAGCCTCCAACTATCTTCATCTGACAAATTTCTCATCTCATAAATTCGAGCACAAGAATTTAGAGCAACCTGCCCATTTCTTTTTGTGACCACAACTTTACAATCTTTGTCAGCTGGCAGACCAAGTTTATCAATCAGATTATTTTCAGTAGAGATCGTCCAGAGATCATCCATCACAATAAGACATCTTTGCCCTTGGAGACGGTCATGAATCAATTCAGCCGCTCTCTCTTCACTCACAATTTCACTATTTAAACCCATGTGGGAGGCTATATCACTTGCAAATTCCTGAGAGAATAAGATTTTGAAATCGAGAGCCAAACAGAATAGACATCCTTGGACTTGACGGCTTTGTAGAGATTTTGGAGAAGAAATGTCTTCCCAGAGCCGCCCATACCAACGACGGCTATGACTGGAACTTGTGGGTCTTCTAGAAGCCTTTTTATGTCTTCAACTTTGGAGTCAATGGCCACTGGATGTGAATCTCTGGGCAGAAGACTTGACTTCTTTGCCTGCACTGATCTACTTGTTGGCGCCGCATGAACACCTTTCTGATGTTTCCCAACTTCCGTAGATGTCTTCGCAACCTCTTGTTGCACAGCCAAAGCAATCTTTGAACAAAGCATCTCGACATGACTGATAATTTTAGCTATGTGAATTCAAAAGCGTTCGAGAGGGTAAAAGAGAAAAATTGAAAGCATTGAATTATAATAAATTGAAAGCAAACAACTTAAGAAAAATAGGAAGAACCAAACGGCAGAAACAACTTAAGCCTTACCCATGAGATGTGGTGAAGTGGTAGGCAGAGATGAGTGAAGAAGAGTGGAGGGCTGATTTCCACTGGTCAAGCCTCTCCTTGCTGAACAATTGACCTCAAATGTTGCAAACATGTACTCAAATAATAGAACATTTTTTGCCCTAATTTATCTTCGTGTTCGAGCGAGAGAGAGCCTACCACATAGCTTATAGTAGATGGTGAACCCCTAGGTAATATTTTCCTTGTACGGATTATTTACGGATAATATAAGATAGATGATGTGGGTAATAGTTCCTTTTAAATTAATGAGATATTCAATGAGGCATCATGCATTGCACTATTGTAGTTACTACCGGGTGTGAATATATTTGGTCAGTCTCATGTATTATAGAACTATCCACAAGTGAACTTTCCATATTTAATTCATGTATGCATTGCACTATTGTAATTACTAAAGGGTGTGAATATATTTGATCAGTCTCATGTATTATAGAACTATTTACAAGTGAACTTTCAATATTTAATTCATGTTTGAACTTCTAGGAGGCCAATCATGAGAACAACTTCTCCGCAATAAATATCACCTGAGAAATTACTTTGAATACTAACTATTGAAACATAAAGCTCACTATATATAATTGCATTCAAACTAAAATTATTTTAAGAGATCTTAGCACCATTACCCACATGTAATGTGTCTCACTTAATAGTAATATATAAAATATATTGACATGACAAATTTCTTCAGAAAATATATTTCTAATGATCACATTTTAGATTATTATACATGATTTATAATAGGTAAAATTTTGTGAATTGCACTTGTTTCCGCCATATTTTTGGATTGGTAAATGACAATAATACAAGGGTTGTGGAAACCCTTGCATATTTTTTCCATGTCATGTATATGCTTAGTGAAGCTAGGTGTTCAACATACTAGTCATGACAAGATACTTTTCAAATTGACATATTCATTCAAGAACGATACTGACAGAGGTAAATTGGTGTAGTTAGAACATATAAACAATAGAGACTCTTTAGAATCCTATTTTTCAAGACTGTTCTAACTTTTGTTTTTCTCTCGATTAGTTAAGAAAGACTGGAACAATAGTTTTTAAGATTCATTGATTTCAACTATTAGGTAGAGCCTCATCAACATAAAATTAATGGAAGGCAAATTTAATAAAAGTGTTCAAATTGTATCTTTGATTGTATGCATAAAGAATCATTATGATTATGGGAAGCCTATGGTGGAAGATGTTGTGGCCCTCATGATCAAGCAAACAAGGAAAAAGAAGCATGATCATTCATTCTTGTGATCTCCCAATTTTTGGTGGTAACCTAGCTTGAATAGGATCATTGAATTGAAAAATCTATCTCTTATAAGTTCTTCAAATAATTTATGTTTATGGTTTACTGTTCTTTCTTTATGATTACATAATGGCTTTTTTTTTTTTCTGTATGTGCTTCTTTGAAATGCCATGATTTGTGTAACAAGTTAAATGATATAATTTTTTTTTTAATAAATTTAGTAATTCTAAGATGACATGGTCATAAAACAAAGTAGATATATTTAATCATTTTTTGAAAAATTTAACATAACAACAATGGAGAAGGTCACTCTTTCAAAATAGCCAACTTTTAGCAGTTAAGAAAGATGGAGAATAAAATTAAGTTTTAAAAGCATCAATAAAGTAGATAAATTGTTGTTTAGTTTTAAATTTGAAAATAGTTTATCAAAGATTTCACAAAATATCTACAAACACTTAACTCACAAT